>JAHBBA010001043.1:0-112780 GCA_018806925.1 Skeletonema costatum | reverse complement strand
TGCTGCAGAGTGTTGCTCGCGGCCATCCCAAATTGGACCTCATCAGGTCACCTACGAGGCTGTAGCATGGCCGATATACATATAAAGAGCTTGAGTAGTGGCATATATCCTTCCATACTATCGCAACCATTCATAATGGGCCGCTACAAGCTGTTGATTGCTACATTGGCAGCGTTAGAGACGATTTGCTGCTAGAGTGTTGCTCGCGGCCATCCCAAATTGGACCTCATCAGGTCACCTACGAGGCTGTAGCATGGCCGATATACATATAAAGAGCTTGAGTAGTGGCATATATCCTTCCATACTATCGCAACCATTCATAATGGGCCGCTACAAGCTGCTCATTAGGCCAGTAACAGCGTTAGATACGATATGTTGCTAGAGTGTTGCTCGCGGCCATCCCAAATTGGACCTCATCAGGTCACCTACGAGGCTGTAGCATGGCCGATATACATATAAAGAGCTTGAGTAGTGGCATATATCCTTCCATACTATCGCAACCATTCATAATGGGCCGCTACAAGCTGTTGATTGCTCCATTGGCAGCGTTAGAGACGATATGATGCTAGAGTGTTGCTCGCGGCCATCCCAAATTGGACCTCATCAGGTCACCTACGAGGCTGTAGCATGGCCGATATACATATAAAGAGCTTGAGTAGTGGCATATATCCTTCCATACTATCGCAACCATTCATAATGGGCCGCTACAAGCTGTTGATTGCTCCATTGGCAGCGTTAGAGACGATATGCTGCTAGAGTGTTGCTCGCGGCCATCCCAAATTGGACCTCATCAGGTCACCTACGAGGCTTTAGCATGGCCGATATACATATAAAGAGCTTGAGTAGTGGCATATATCCTTCCATACTATCGCAACCATTCATAATGGGCCGCTACAAGCTGTTGATTGGCTACATTGGCAGCGTTAGAGACGATATGCTGCTAGAGTGTTGCTCGCGGCCATCCCAAATTGGACCTCATCAGGTCACCTACGAGGCTGTAGCATGGCCGATATACATATAAAGAGCTTGAGTAGTGGCATATATCCTTCCATACTATCGCAACCATTCATAATGGGCCGCTACAAGCTGTTGATTGCTCCATTGGCAGCGTTAGAGACGATATGATGCTAGAGTGTTGCTCGCGGCCATCCCAAATTGGACCTCATCAGGTCACCTACGAGGCTGTAGCATGGCCGATATACATATAAAGAGCTTGAGTAGTGGCATATATCCTTCCATACTATCGCAACCATTCATAATGGGCCGATACAAGCTGTTGATTGCTACATTGGCAGCGTTAGAGACGATTTGCTGCTAGAGTGTTGCTCGCGGCCATCCCAAATTGGACCTCATCAGGTCACCTACGAGGCTTTAGCATGGCCGATATACATATAAAGAGCTTGAGTAGTGGCATATATCCTTCCATACTATCGCAACCATTCATAATGGGCCGCTACAAGCTGTTGATTGCTACATTGGCAGCGTTAGAGACGATTTGCTGCTAGAGTGTTGCTCGCGGCCATCCCAAATTGGACCTCATCAGGTCACCTACGAGGCTGTAGCATGGCCGATATACATATAAAGAGCTTGAGTAGTGGCATATATCCTTCCATACTATCGCAACCATTCATAATGGGCCGCTACAAGCTGCTCATTAGGCCAGTAACAGCGTTAGAGACGATATGTTGCTAGAGTGTTGCTCGCGGCCATCCCAAATTGGACCTCATCAGGTCACCTACGAGGCTGTAGCATGGCCGATATACATATAAAGAGCTTGAGTAGTGGCATATATCCTTCCATACTATCGCAACCATTCATAATGGGCCGCTACAAGCTGTTGATTGCTCCATTGGCAGCGTTAGAGACGATATGATGCTAGAGTGTTGCTCGCGGCCATCCCAAATTGGACCTCATCAGGTCACCTACGAGGCTTTAGCATGGCCGATATACATATAAAGAGCTTGAGTAGTGGCATATATCCTTCCATACTATCGCAACCATTCATAATGGGCCGATACAAGCTGTTGATTGCTACATTGGCAGCGTTAGAGACGATTTGCTGCTAGAGTGTTGCTCGCGGCCATCCCAAATTGGACCTCATCAGGTCACCTACGAGGCTTTAGCATGGCCGATATACATATAAAGAGCTTGAGTAGTGGCATATATCCTTCCATACTAACGCAACCATTCAGAATGGGCCGCTACAAGCTGCTCATTAGGCCAGTAACAGCGTTAGATACGATATGATGCTAGAGTGTTGCTCGCGGCCATCCCAAATTGGACCTCATCAGGTCACCTACGAGGCTTGTAGCATGGCCGATATACATATAAAGAGCTTGAGTAGTGGCATATATCCTTCCATACTATCAAAACCATTCATAATGGGCCTGCTACAAGCTGTTGATGTGCTCCATTGGCAGCGTTAGATACGATATTGTGCTAGAGTTGTTGCTGCGTGGCCATTCCCAATTGGACCTCATCAGGCAGTCACCTACGAGGCTGTAGCATGGCCGATATACATATAAAAGAGCTTGAGTAGTGGCATATACGTCTATCTATACTATCGCAACCATTCATAATGGGTCGCTACAAGCTGACCATTGCTCCAGTAACAGCGTTAGATACGATTATGGTACTAGAGTGTTGCTCGCGGCCATCCCAAATTGGACCTCATCAGGTCACCTACGAGGCTGTAGCATGGCCGATGCACATATAAAGAGCTTGAGTAGTGGCATATACGTCCTTCCTATACTATCGTAATTAATGGGCCGCTACAAGCTGTTGATTGCTCCATTGCCGGTAACAACGTTAGATACGATATGTTGCTAGAGTGTTTGCTCTCGGCCATTCCAAATTGGACCTCATCAGGTCACCTACGAGGCTGTTAGCATGGCCGATATACATATAAAGAGCTTGAGTAGTGGCATATATCCTTCCATACGCTGATCACCGAATGTAATGGGCCGCTACAAGCTGTTGATTGCTCCATTGGCAGCGTTAGAGAAGATATGATGCTAGAGTGTTTGCTCGCGGCCATCCCAAATTGGACCTCATCAGGTCAACTACGATGGCTGTTCATCAGGCCAATGCACACATAAAGAGCTTGAGTAGTGGCATATATCGAATCATTCACATGTTCTGCTTCAGAGCATGAGAAATGGCATTCTCCTTTCTATACTATTGTATCCGAATATAATGGTGTGCTAGAAGAAGTGGATTGCCATAATCTCAGCCGTCAGATAAATTATTGCGGTTGAATGTGGTGCTGGCGGTCGTCCCCAATGGGTGGCAGGTTTGCAGATGCGGCAGCGTAACGAATATCGTTGATGTAGCATAATTGAATGTTTTCACCAATAAATAGTATCATCATACGATATGTTCTAGTTAGTATGATTATGATTCTATTGACGTAAAGTTTTTCAATTGTCCTGTTCTCTTATCTTCAAGGTACAACTTGCGGCCTGCGGACACCCTCAACATCCCCATGAACATGAAGCACTCTAGCTCTAGTGTGAGCCAGCCCTATCAAGCCCAATTGGCAGTTTTCAGATTACTTCCTCCAGATTAGATGCCGCGTTGGTACCCTCCGATTCAGTAGTAGAGACCCTGGCATACATTCGATCTTCCAATGCCCTCCTCTGATCCTTCTCCACCTCCAACGCAGCTGCAATGCGACGGATCCGGTGTTCCATAAGTGAAATATCCACAGATGCTTTCTTCAATGAGTTCAACTCTTCCTCTAGCCTATCCTTATTCAGTGAATAGTAACGCTGTTCAAGGACATGCCACGGAGTACTATGCTAGTCTCCAAGAATGGAACAAAGGGTTCTACAACTGATTCCGCAATGCAAGATTTGTTCTCTCCTTCGTCTCTCTCGTCACTCTCACTACTGGTGTAAGCAATACTTTGTTGAATTCTATCCGCATGCATGTACATTAAGAACCAAAGCATCACTGCCCATACAAAAACAATGGCACCTGGCGACATCAAGCAACGTGTTAGGACATCATAGTTGGGACTTGAGACAGACAATTTGTCGGAAGGATTATGGTTGTGAACTTACCAAAGAACAAAAAGGGTAGCCTCTCATCGATTCCAAAGAAAATAGGACCCAAGATTGCGGTAACCATGTTGCCCAATCGTTCTCAACCATTGCCCAATGCCTTGATAATATTTGAAACTTTTCCGAAGGGATGGACGTCCCAATGAGCTCATTCATCAACGAAACGGCTAAATCGTTCACAGCAGAATAGATCATCTGGAACGTAACTGCAACAATAAAATTGTCAACTGAGAAAAGCATCGAACAGAGGCTGGCAACGAAGAGAACGAAAGGCACGTTCAATGGACGCGCAACAATCGCTTTCAAGATACCAAGTAACAAATTGTTCGTGCTCTCCTTGTATTTTCTCCCAGAAAGGTAGGATTTGGCAAAGATGACAAGCACACCAGCACCTTCACCAATCCCAAGCAAAAGTCCCACTGTTGCCGCATCGCAACGTTCAGGGAACCGCTGAGTGTACGATAGGAGAGCGGTAGACAGAAAAATGCCGATACACAACGCCGCAATAGCCTGAGTTGCAACAACAGCTCTCATGTAAGGCCAAATGACGTTAACACTCTTTGCTTCTTGAGACGATTCGTAAATTGACAGATAGATACGAGGCCCCAAAAGGACACGAATTCACGTTCGGTGAGCCGACCTTGTCCCTTTGATTTCACGAGAAATAAAACAAGCTTGGAGAGCTTGTGCTTCCCAATCGCCATTGCCGTCGGCCTCTTGCTTGTTAGGGATGCGTTTAACCCCGGTAGCTTGGGTGGATTCAATCGAATTGAGCAATTCTTCCATACAGACAACATCATCACTTTTCTGAAGAAAGAAGTGCCTATACATTTCGCCCAGTGAATGGTTCAGCACGCGATCACTTTTGGCCTTGATTGCAGCATCGGACAATCCTTGCGATTCTGAACTCATCGCATGTTCTGTACCATTGGCGACATCTTGTGAATACTTGGATATTACAGAAGCTGCTTGAAATCGGTAGATAACAGACCGAATCAAATCGTTGCCATCGAGCTCATCTCCCTTCAAACTCTTCTTGCCGTTTCTTGCCAAAAAGAGGTACACCAGTGCTCCGAGTAGGTGCAACGCTTGAATAATCATACCGAAATCACAAACTGAATAATAGCCAATAGTGGTATAGAGCCACCCACCAACTATGAATGCACAAGTAGCTCCAAATGATACAAAGGCGTACTGATATGAGAATCTCTGAGCCACTAGACTTTCATCCATGATTCCAGAAGGAGATTCTTTTGCTGTTTCCATCATGAGAGAACGCTGCAAGATGACAATCGTTTCACCAAGCCCAACACAAAATAGAGCGAAGAGAGGCATGATGCTGCCAGTACCGCCGCCGTCTGTTTCGCTTAGATAAGGTGTGAAAGAAAAGGGACTTGTTTCACTGGGTCGCCCAAACAGTGCTAAGAAACTCCATCCGAACAAAGCAATGCAGCTCAACAAGATCTGGAGACGTTTGAACGGATCCTTCCCCCCGAACATGACAACAATAAGATTACCAAGAGCTCGACTGACTTGGTATGTTCCTAGTACTACACCGACCTCCCACAATTCGCCTAAAAAGCACAGATGCAGATGGTTAGAGTCAGAGTGCATTCCTCGTGGACATAAAAAGAGTACTTCAATCAAGCAAGCTACTTACGCCCTCTTCCTTGGGTAATTTCCAGTGCAATGAAGATGAATGGTATGCGTGTGCTGACCGAGTAAAGAAATGGCAAGTAAGACATCAAGATGAGGAGTGGAAAATTCTCAGAGAAACCGGATCGATGCTTCCTTTGGAATAGGATTTTGTGCATTTGAGCCCTCGAAATTTCTTTCTCTCCAGAAGCCTCGAGGCTATCGGTTAAGGTGGATAAGATTGAGGAGTCCGAATGCAAAGATTCAATCAATGATCTCAATATATCAACGTCCATGCTTTCATTTCTTCCAACCCCGCCAGCAGAAAAAATCTTTTCAATCATTAGCCACTCATCACTGTCATCCAAAAGGCTTTGCTTCGAGGATGCAGCACATTCTGCAAGAATAGATTCTGCCTCCGAAGCCGATACAACATTGACAGATTCATTTGCAATCTTCTCCAAGGCGGCTTCGTGTTTGTCCAATGATTTGGCAGCACAGCCATCTGCAATAACATATGTGGACATTTCAGGTAGGAGCTTTGCGGCAGCCATCGACGTTTGGTAGACACAAGCATCGGTTAAGAATCCCCTGTAGTATATTATAAATGAAAGAGGGTAAAGAGAAGGGGTGGTCAACATAAAAGCTGTTTGGTTGGAATCATCTCAGTGGACAAAAGTAACTTACATAATGAAAAAGTGTGTGATGTTATTATCACGAAGCTCCGAAATGAGTTTGGTTCCTTCAAATGCGCTGAAGTCGCTACGATCACGCAAGATGATATCGTCATTCCTTGGTTCTACCTCATGAATGATCTCACAATTCCATGTGTTTTCGGTGAAGAGGCCATATTGTTTAGAATATTCGGTTGAGTGGAATGTTGTCGATTGTCTCCTGGCTACTGATGATAGTCAACGTTCCTGATTCCTTCATAATAGGGGGGGTGCAGCCCTAGTAAAATCTTTAGTCACGAGTGGTTCGCGGAAAATAGTTTTGTCAAGCTTTTTGATTTTTGCCGCCGAGCCAGCGAAATTTTTGACGATGGCCAAAATTGTCCATCGCCATTTCGGAGCTAGAAATACCCCCGTTCTGCAGCTTAATCTTTGTTAGTACTGCATCTAGAGTTATGAAATTCAATAGGCGCATAGACCATACCCCCGTGTATGCGCCCGGCGAGTTTGGTGGTCGCAAGTGCTCACCCCACCGAGAATAAGCTGCATAACACACTCATTTTCATGACAAAATCGACGATGAAAGCCACTATGGTGCTATTAATAGAGGGATCAACATAATGCAAACAAAGAATATCCACACTCATCGATGCTAGGGACCTAGGATGATGCCATGGTGGCTCGGCAGTGGCTCTAACGGACCGGTATGGCTTCGTCGGCGACATACCGATCGACTCACGATGGGCCGAATCCGCTCAAAAACCAGAGGGAGAATTGCATTATTGGAATGAATAATAGACATAACAGCAATCACCCTCATAACAACCACTTCATATGAGTAATTGGCGCCTGGTGGTAGCTTGTTCCGGTGGTTGTAATGAAGTGGGGTCATAATAATCAATTATATCATGCAAAAATATGAAACATCAACTCAGCTCAGAATATATCATTATGGCGTAATATGGAAGCCAAGGGCATATCATACCCCCAAACACAACCGCACCCGTCGATGGTATTGATCACTATGGATATCCCAGTCGATTGGTGTTGGATCTAAATGACGATAGCCATGCAATACAGCTCGCTCTACCGCTCTGACGAAATAAAAAAACACAACAAATTTTGCAGCGCTAATTTTGGTTTGTGTAGAATTGGAGACTATCCACACCATTTAAATGTGCAAACTCGCTTCCCAATATAGTCTAGCTAGAGCAGATTATCTTTATATGCTATTTGTAACAGAATGGAATGTGATATGAAACAATCTTCCCCTTCACAGAACATCAAATCTGACTCAACGCACGCAGGCATTCATCACTATTTCAGGATAATAAGACGGCTACAAACCCCATTCAACCCTACAGCACTCTTCTATTGCTTACCATTGGTGATGGTACGCAGCGTTTGCGGTCGAATAGCTCATAATGTGGACGTCATATGCCCAAAACATGAAAAATCGATAATTTTGATGGCTCAAATTTAATAACTCATGAGCATATATTAGAGCGCTTCAGTAACCTACGACTATACCATGGTGCGCAAACAAGTGTTCGCAATATACGTCCTACGAGATGTGCTTATTTTGGTGTTACTGAATGATTATTTGCTTCAGATATTGTGGAATATAATCCAAAATTGTGGTGTGCACGTCGTCATCGATCAGCACCGATGACATGATCTGTCTCGCCCGCCTGTCTTCAAACACACCAAAAGAGTCGCGCAAATTCATCCAACAGGTTATTCAAAGGAATTGGTGCACTGTTTTGGTGCTTAAAACGTTTAATGTTGGCGGTGATATCGATTATTCGCTATTTGAGCGGAAGTCGAGTGGCTCAAAATGTATGTTTTTGAGTGTAAAAATAATAAGAGGAGGTTGATGCTGCAGAAGAAAAAGCCCAACATGGCCATTCATACTATATAGGATGGGATAACGGAGATCTTTTAATGTAATGATGTATATTGCTGCCGTATAGGGGGCGAAGCCATTGTATTCATCATTGTGGCATGTTTTGAAGAGCACAGTAGATGGTGTTTGGCGATAAGTACCAATTCCGCCGTTTCGCTAACAAGTTGGCGCCATATTTGACTCGACTCATCCTGCCATTTCAATCCCACGAGCCCAAAAAGTGCCCCTATGCGGAGGCTGATATCCACACAAGACAATGATAATACACCACCAAACTTTGGGGATCTCTAATGGGGGTATATAGTGAATGGTTTTTGATCAATAATGGATGAAATAAATAGGTTTGAAATTTGAATATCTGGAGTTGCATCCCCCCCTATTCATAACGACAGGCGAGTAGATATCATGGCGTCCGTTTTTCCGAGCGAAATCAACGAGCTTTGGGACATTCTCAAGTACCCCAGTCTTCTCCATCGTATCGGCCACATCGTTGTGAAGCTTTCCGCCTTTCTTCACGAATTCATTTTGAAAATCCAGCAGCAAGATTGCCGTCCTACTCCCGCTCCCGCTCATCTTTTGTTTGTTGGGGGTGGGGGTTGTAGAGTAGCCTCTTTTTTGAGTGTGTATTCGTCAGAAGTGGTAGCAGCTGAAGCTGTGGCATTGCCCAGTGAATGGACCAGACAATGACCTCGGCCGGGAATGGGGTCATCATTCACTGTACGAGTTGGCAGTCGTCATCCAAATTATTACCGGGGGAATTCCATGGCATTAGATTTCTCAGGAGAAGGTTTGTCGGTACTGATGTGTGTCCTATTGCTTTGGTTGTGTGAGCCTCTCTGCGAGCTGACGCTGCTTATGGCGCTGAACGAATGAATTGATCTTCAAAATGTAGAAGGATTAGAATGATGTCGAGGCGATAAATTTCAATTACGAGGCCGACGCCACTGCCAACGAAGAAGTCGTTTGTGTGTGTTGAGTTTTCGTTGCTGGAAACCATGATGTGATAAACGAAACTAACGGCCTTCATAATTGGAACCTACACCAAATATGCGAGTGGGTGGTAAGTATTGTATGGATTCAGGATTCAGCTTTGCGTTGCTGCAGGGGGGGTACTAGCACTGAGAGCACCGCCCTATGATAGCGTCTTTTTTCATCTTTGTGTCTTTGTTGCCAGATGGTCCACTCCGCCACTCCCAAATCCCCGCCACGAAAATCCGCCACGCCGGACTCTAGAAAGTGCTATTTAACCCCCATTAACCCCTCCGTGCTCATCCACTCTCCTCCATCCACACTTTCACAAATTTCACCATTATTCGCAAAAGGAGAGAATGTGTAGAAGGATCATTAAGCGGCTGGGCTCCACCGACAACCCGTCCGATCGATGAAATTATTGGTTACGAGGCTGTCTACCACAGCCTGCCCTGACCGTTCCACAATCTGAACAAGAAGATGGCACTGACTTTCTGGTTGGTACTCCAGAGGATGGTGTCGTTAACAAGCATGAAAATGCAGCTGCTCTGCCCATGGACTGTTTTCCGGAAAAGACTGGCAAATGCAAGCCACTTGACACTCATGCAGTGAAGACTGTCTTATCACATGTATCTGCTGCATATGGTCGTGTTGGCGAAGACCTTCAGTTCGAAATGTCAGCATTAGTACTACAGCTCCAAGAACTGCTGACAGTAGATCCTAACAAGTCGAAAACTGTCATCAGTCACAGTGGCTACTCTGTCAAGCAACCGAATCAATCTCTGATTTCAAGCCAACCAAAGGGCAGGTTAATGCCTCAACACGAGATTCGCAGCAAAAATGCGTCTAAGAATGTCAACCGATTGATACAGAACTTGGGTATGAAACAGGTAGTAGTTCGAAATGAAGCAGTTGAGGTTGAACTTAATGGCAGGAATGTTACGCACTGCAGTTTTTGCAAAGAAGAGTCGCATGCGTTCACAACATGCCCGAATCGTGAAGCATTTAAGATGAATGCACAGGAGTATATTCTTTCATCGAACTTAAAGTTTGCCACGAATCAGCAGGCATTACGCAGCAGAATTGGATCTATGCCTCACTCGCTTGCTCAAGAGGTAGAAGGGACTGTCTTATCTCAGCCGTCTTGATAAAACACAACTCCGTAGCAACTTTGTTCTTCATGAAGCTCGCATCATGGTGGACAAAACCATGTACTACCATGTCAGCTTTCTTAATGAGCACGCTCAGCCAGGTGAGAAGAGTTGGATTTCATGGGATGTAATGAATACAATTATTACACACTCAAATGTGAAAAGGAAGTTTGTGTTCGACAAGACAATCACACGCAAACAAGGTTGGATTCATCAAAACGTCTCTGCCAGCAGTGTTGGTCTCTTGGGCGTTGCTAGTGTGAGCAATGATGGAAATGCAGTTTTATCTTTCCATGACACTTCCAAGCGCAAATCTCCATCCTCTTCGAGTGTCGTCACTGACAAACCACAACATGAACAAGAAGCGTCAAAACCATCTACTCCCAAACGGCTCTATCGCGTCGCAAGCGAGAAAGAACAAGCATCGTCAAAGCCATCATAACAGCATTAAATGTAGCACTACTTTATGTAATTGATCATTGAACCTCTCCTCTATTAATAGTATTGTAACAAACCCTCCAGAAATAAAAGCCACCAAACGACAAATGATGCTCCATGATTACATGTAATTGATACCGACAACCAACACTCCATTAGTACATTTAATTGATCATCAAACCCCTCCCCTTATAGTAAGAACCCCCCGTAATGGACACCAAGACTTATCCCAATTCACCGACACATCGAAAGAGTCCGCCGAGAGAAGTCAATTGCAGAAAGCATGGCTGTTATACTTGGGTACGGTCACCATGACTTATCTCATCCGGAACTCCTTCATTGTTGCGCTATTCACCGACATCAAACAGAAAGGCTATGGTTGTCGCGTGCAATTACTCCAACTCCAACAGACAGAGTCCACCAACCCATCCGCTCCCAACTCAGCATGACAGCGAAAACACATGTGCTGTCGCCACTCTCCCTCGTCAATCGGTATGTCCTGCAGATCTACTGGCTAGACGCCAAGACACTGCTGAACAGGGACCCCAACACCCTCACACGTCTCACATTCATTCCGACCCCAACGCCCCTCACAGTCAATTCATTCCGACCCACCCTGCGAAAAAGAGAGAAGCAAGATAGTCAACCAAAAGGGCATTTATTATGACCAGAGCTTGCAGTACACGGTTAGTTTGCGAAAAATGTTTCCGTAGCGTCCCAGTAGATTGTTGTTATGATATGTTATTGTTGCATAATGGGGTTCTTACTTTTAGGGGAGAGGTGACGCAAATCACACCACCAATGAGGCTGAACGTAGGCCCTTTTATTTCACTGCTCATGGTCGTGTGCGTTGTGCTTGTGGAGGAAATACAAAAACTCATTGGTAGTATATTAAAGTAGTATGGTAGTGAGTTGGTGGCAGGTTGTTCGAATAATTTTCTACGCAATTGGCGTTTAGTTAGCTGTGTATTGATGTCAATGCAAAGAGTGGAACGACCGTTGCTACCAGGCCTTTACCAGGCCAAGCCCAGCCCATCTCCAACGGCCTCTTTTCATTTTTGTTGAAAATGGATCTTTCCGTGATTAGGAAATCTCATTATAAGAACAGCTGGAGGGGTTAATGGGGGTTAAAATAGCACTTTCTAGACGGGAGTCCGGCGTGGCGGATTTTCGTGGAGGATTTGGGATTGGCAGAGTCGGAATATCCTAGAGTGTTGCTCGCGGCCATCCCAAATTGGACCTCATCAGGTCACCTACGAGGCTGTAGCATGGCCGATATACATATAAAGAGCTTGAGTAGTGGCATATATCCTTCCATACTATCGCAACCATTCATAATGGGCCGCTACAAGCTGTTGATTGCTCCATTAACAGCGTTAGAGACGATATGATGCTAGAGTGTTGCTCGCGGCCATCCCAAATTGGACCTCATCAGGTCACCTACGAGGCTGTAGCATGGCCGATATACATATAAAGAGCTTGAGTAGTGGCATATATCCTTCCATACGCTGATCACCGAATGTATGGGCCGCTACAAGCTGTTGATTGCTCCATTGGCAGCGTTAGAGAAGATGTGCTGGTAGAGTGTTGCTCGCGGCCATCCCAAATTGGACCTCATCAGGTCACCTACGATGCTGTTCATCAGGCAATGCACACATAAAGAGCTTGAGTAGTGGCATATATCCTTCTAACTATCGTAATGAATCATCATGTTCTGCTTCAAGAGATGAGAAATGGTATTCTCCTTTCTATACTATTGTATCCGAATATGATGGTGTGCTAGAAGAAGTGGATTGCCATAATCTCAGCCGTCAGATACATTATTGCGGTTGAATGTGGTGCTGGCGGTCGTCCCCAATGGGTGGCAGGTTTGCAGATGCGGCAGCGTAACGAATATCGTTGATGTAGCATAATTGAATGTTTCACCAATAAATAGTATCATCATACGATATGTTCTAGTTAGTATGATTATGATTCTATTGACGTAAAGTTTTTCAATTGTCCTGTTCTCTTATCTTCAAGCTACAACTTGCGGCCTGCGGACACCCTCAACATCCCCATGAACATGAAGCACTCTAGCTCTAGTGTGAGCCAGCCTATCAAGCCCAATTGGCAGTTTTCAGATTACTTCCTCCAGATTAGATGCCGCGTTGGTACCCTCCGATTCAGTAGTAGAGACCCTGGCATACATTCGATCTTCCAATGCCCTCCTCTGATCCTTCTCCACCTCCAACGCAGCTGCAATGCGACGGATCCGGTGCTCCATAAGCGAAATATCCACAGATGCTTTCTTCAATGAGTTCAACTCTTCCTCTAGCCTATCCTTATTCAGTGAATAGTAACGCTGTTCAAGGACATGCCACGGAGTACTGCTAGTCTCCAAGAATGGAACAAAGGGTTCTACAACTGATTCCGCAATGCAAGATTTGTTCTCTCCTTCGTCTTTCTCGTCACTCTCACTACTGGTGTAAGCAATACTTTGTTGAATTCTATCCGCATGCATGTACATTAAGAACCAAAGCATCACTGCCCATACAAAAACAATGGCACCTGGCGACATCAATGCAACGTGTTAGGACATCATAGTTGGGACTTGAGACAGACAATTTGTCGGAAGGTGATAATGTGAACTTACCAAAGAACAAAAAGGGTAGCCTCTCATCGATTCCAAAGAAAATCGGACCCAAGATTGCGGTAACCATGTTGCCCAATCTTCTCAACCATTGCCCCAATGCCTTGATAATATTTAAACTTTTCCGAAGGGATGGACGTCCCAATGAGCTCATTCATCAACGAAACGGCTAAATCGTTCACAGCAGAATAGATCATCTGGAACGTAACTGCAACAATAAAATTGTCAACGGAGAAAAGCATCGAACATAGACTGGCAACGAAGAGAACGAAAGGCACGTTCAATGGACGTGCAACAATCGCTTTCAAGATACCAAGTAACAAATTGTTCGTGCTCTCCTTGTATTTTCTCCCAGAAAGGTAGGATTTGGCAAAGATGACAAGCACACCAGCACCTTCACCAATCCCAAGCAAAAGTCCCACTGTTGCCGCATCGCAACGTTCAGGGAACCGCTGAGTGTACGATAGGAGAGCGGTAGACAGAAAAATGCCAATACACAACGCCGCAATAGCCTGAGTTGCAACAACAGCTCTCATGTAAGGCCAAATGACGTTAACACTCTTTGCTTCTTGAGACGATTCGTAAATTGACAGATAGATACGAGGGCCCCAAAAGGACACGAATTCACGTTCGGTGAGCCGACCTTGTCCCTTTGATTTCACGAGAAATAAAACAAGCTTGGAGAGCTTGTGCTTCCCAATCGCCATTGCCGTCGGCCTCTTGCTTGTTAGGGATGCGTTAACCCCGGTAGCTTGGGTGGATTCAATCGAATTGAGCAATTCTTCCATACAGACAACATCATCACTTTTCTGAAGAAAGAAGTGCCTATACATTTCGCCCAGTGAATGGTTCAGCACGCGATCACTTTTGGCCTTGATTGCAGCATCGGACAATCCTTGCGATTCTGAACTCATCGCATGTTCTGTACCATTGGCGACATCTTGTGAATACTTGGATATTACAGAAGCTGCTTGAAATCGGTAGATAACAGAACGAATCAAATCGTTGCCATCGAGCTCATCTCCCTTCAAACTCTTCTTGCCGTTTCTTGCCAAAAAGAGGTACACCAGTGCTCCGAGTAGGTGCAACGCTTGAATAATCATACCGAAATCACAAACTGAATAATAGCCAATAGTGGTATAGAGCCACCCACCAACTATGAATGCACAAGTAGCTCCAAATGATACAAAGGCGTACTGATATGAGAATCTCTGAGCCACTAGACTTTCATCCATGATTCCAGAAGGAGATTCTTTTGCTGTTTCCATCATGAGAGAACGCTGCAAGATGACAATCGTTTCACCAAGCCCAACACAAAATAGAGCGAAGAGAGGCATGATGCTGCCAGTACCGCCGCCGTCTGTTTCGCTTAGATAAGGTGTGAAAGAAAAGGGACTTGTTTCACTGGGTCGCCCAAACAGTGCTAAGAAACTCCATCCGAACAAAGCAATGCAGCTCAACAAGATCTGGAGACGTTTGAACGGATCCTTCCCCCCGAACATGACAACAATAAGATTACCAAGAGCTCGACTGACTTGGTATGTTCCTAGTACTACACCGACCTCCCACAATTCGCCTAAAAAGCACAGATGCAGATGGTTAGAGTCAGAGTGCATTCCTCGTGGACATAAAAAGAGTACTTCAATCAAGCAAGCTACTTACGCCCTCTTCCTTGGGTAATTTCCAGTGCAATGAAGATGAATGGTATGCGTGTTGCTGACCGAGTAAAGAAATGGCAAGTAAGACATCAAGATGAGGAGTGGAAAATTCTCAGAGAAACCGGATCGATGCTTCCTTTGGAATAGGATTTTGTGCATTTGAGCCCTCGAAATTTCTTTCTCTCCAGAAGCCTCGAGGCTATCGGTTAAGGTGGATAAGATTGAGGAGTCCGAATGCAAAGATTCAATCAATGATCTCAATATATCAACGTCCATGCTTTCATTTCTTCCAACCCCGCCAGCAGAAAAAATCTTTTCAATCATTAGCCACTCATCACTGTCATCCAAAAGGCTTTGCTTCGAGGATGCAGCACATTCTGCAAGAATAGATTCTGCCTCCGAAGCCGATACAACATTGACAGATTCATTTGCAATCTTCTCCAAGGCGGCTTCGTGTTTGTCCAATGATTTGGCAGCACAGCCATCTGCAATAACATATGTGGACATTTCAGGTAGGAGCTTTTGCGGCAGCCATCGACGTTTGGTAGACACAAGCATCGGTTAAGAATCCCCTGTAGTATATTATAAATGAAAGAGGGTAAAGAGAAGGGGTGGTCAACATAAAAGCTGTTTGGTTGGAATCATCTCAGTGGACAAAAGTAACTTACATAATGAAAAAGTGTGTGATGTTATTATCACGAAGCTCCGAAATGAGTTTGGTTCCTTCAAATGCGCTGAAGTCGCTACGATCACGCAAGATGATATCGTCATTCCTTGGTTCTACCTCATGAATGATCTCACAATTCCATGTGTTTTCGGTGAAGAGGCCATATTGTTTAGAATATTCGGTTGAGTGGAATGTTGTCGATTGTCTCCTGGCTACTGATGAAGTCAACGTTCCTGATTCCTTCATAACGACAGGCGAGTAGATAATCATGGCGTCCGTTTTCCGAGCGAAATCAACGAGCTTTGGGACATTCTCAAGTACCCCAGTCTTCTCCATCGTATCGGCCACATCGTTGTGAAGCTTTCCGCCTTTCTTCACGAATTCATTTTGAAAATCCAGCAGCAAGATTGCCGTCCTACTCCCGCTCCCGCTCATCTTTTGTTTGTTGGGGGTGGGGGTTGTAGAGTAGCCTCTTTTTGAGTGTGTATTCGTCAGAAGTGGTAGCAGCTGAAGCTGTGGCATTGCCCAGTGAATGGACCAGACAATGACCTCGGCCGGGAATGGGGTCATCATCACTGTACGAGTTGGCAGTCGTCATCCAAATTATTACCGGGGAATTCCATGGCATTAGATTTCTCAGGAGAAGGTTTGTCGGTACTGATGTGTGTCCTATTGCTTTGTTGTGTGAGCCTCTCTGCGAGCTGACGCTGCTTATGGCGCTGAACGAATGAATTGATCTTCAAAATGTAGAAGGATTAGAATGATGTCGAGGCGATAAAATTTCAATTACGAGGCCGACGCCACTGCCAACGAAGAAGTCGTTTGGTGTGTTGAGTCTCGTTGCCGGAAACCATGATGCGATAAACGAAACTAACGGCCTTATAATTGGAACCTACACCAAATATGCGAGTGGTGGTAAGTGTAAGTATGGTATGATTCAGGATAGCTTTGAGGTTGCTGCCTTGGTTGCTGCAAGGGGGAGAGATAGCACCCGCCCTGATGGCTTCTTTTTTCATCATTGTTGCAGCTTGCTAATAGAAGTGGGGTCTCTCTAATGGGATGATTTTAATAGGGACCTGTGTGGTAGGATAGGCGCGTGCACTCAGCGGCACCTGCCGCGGCACCGTCATTAATGTTGCTGGTTGCGTCGACAGAGGTCGACAGTATGGAGAGAAGGTCGATTGTACGAGTAATAAGTAGTGACATGATACAATTAGCTTCATTGCTACTTGGATTGATAGCATCTCTATCGGCTTCACATCGTGCTAACGTGGAATCTTTTCCGCCACCAATGATTATTGCAAGACGTCATGATGATGTGCTCACCATTTCGAATGCTCCAAAAGTGCATCACGTTGAATCACAATCCAACCATCGAAGACAAAGGACTCCTCTGTATATGGGTGAACAGGACGAAGACATAGCAGATGAAAAGAGCTTGGACAACATACTGGGCAGTGTAGGTGCTATATCACAGCCTGTTGTTTGGGTGTCACTTTTTTTCGTTGCAACAACAGGTGGGGGCCTTCCAGCAGGACCATTTGGGCTCTTGGGTGCAGTGGAAGGACTGGCATATCTCTCCGTCGTTGGCTTGGTCATCAGGCGAATAATTGTTGGTAACAAAACAAGTGGTGTACTCGGAACAGCTGAGAATTCATCTGTCCTGACTCTTGGAGCTTCCTTGCTTGTATTGGCAAGTCTGATTGCACAGCAAGGATGCATTCCCAACGCTAAACCACTGCTTGATTATTCAAACTATGTTAAGGTCTGCAATCCAGAGGAAGTACCAGGACTTTTTGGTGGTTAGGACGGTCTCATATGTGGTATTAGAGAATAAATTAAATATCTTGCTTCAGTATTGTTAGCGTTGAATTGACGATGACAAGGTCCTCAAATTTTTCTGCTGAATTTTCCTATCTCCGACGTCAGTGTGGAAAAATGGATCGGCAATTGCATCTCTCAAGGACTGGTATCTCTGTCTGGGATCAGGATGCAGGAACTTACTGACTACATCACGTGCAAGCGTATCACTTTCATCAATGTGCTTCAATGCCCTCTTCAGTGAATTTTCATCCCAACGAGCGATCTTGGCAAGGTTGGCTGACTTGACACGTTTACCGCGGTGTGAATATGCAGACAAAGGAGCCCCAACAATCGATTCATAAACCAAATGCCCGAATGCCCAAAGATCAACCGCGGGGCTTGCAGTGATGGAGGTTATCTTCGCCGTTTTCCTCTCCTGCCCATCTATCACCACCGTTTCTATTCTGATAGTCTCTGGGCAGTGGTAAATTCCATGTTTTGGGTCTGTTGAAGCACCAATTGGAACGCAACCACCAACACCCAAAAGCTTCCACAAGGGCCCAAACTTCCCGACGCTGTGAGGACCAAAATCAGTATGGACCAATCCATTCTCGTGAAGATGTAAAAGAGCAATAGCAACACGCTTGAGCTCATTGGAAGGGAATGCTTTGCCCGCCCTTCTTAGGTCGAGCATTTGGTGTTCGACAGTGCAATCCGCACCGTCCATTGTAATGCAGTAAGCTGCATCGGCACTAGCGTTTTGGTAGGCTCCATGATGGACAGTGTGGTGAACACTAATAACTGAAGGAACGTAGTGCCTAGACAAATTGTAATCCTTTCGCACTTTGAGTTCGCGCTCGACAATATCTGCTCTTGGGGTGATCTTGGCAATCACGTGTTGGCCCTTCTCATTCCGTATTGCTGATAGTTTCTCCGCGACGCTCATGTTAGCGTCTTCTAAACTTGTTTTCCGTGCCTTTTCGTCCGACATTACAGAAAGGTCATCATCCCAATCATCCCTGTAGTCATTATCGTCATCCGTCTGTTCATATTGAGTTTTGAATAGATTGCTTTGCTCAGGTGGAGGTTCATATCGCAATGCGTAAAAGATTTCCGTATCACTAGCGGCATTGGTGAAGGCAGGTCGCTGTTTAACGAGCTCTAGAGTATTGAATAACCTCAACATGACTCTGATTTCGTGACGGCAAATGGGGGTAGCATTTGCTAATGCAATCTGCCCCTGGGAGTCTTCAACATGCGCCAATGCAAGAACCTGTGGCTGTGTGCATTGCTGGAGAATTTTGCTAACAACCTGATAGTATCTGTCGCCGACTTCCAGCAAGATGTGATTCCATGAGTAGTGATGAGGAATCAGGCAAACCTGAACCCTCTCCTTTAAGTCAATGGGCATGTCTAGCTTCAGAAGTCTGTACACGATGAAGAGCGAGAGCTCATTTTCCGTGGCAATTTGGATTGGAAGCTTTCCTGTGGCATCATCCCTCACGGTAACCAACTGTGGTGCGTATGAAATCAGTGACACGTTCGTTTCGTCCGCGGCAGAGTGAGAAAGAGCTAGGTGAAGAGGGCTGTGACCCTCGCCATCGATGACAACACTCGACCCCGGAAAGTGACAGAGCAGTGTCTCGATCACTGCTGGTTTGCACTGGTGTTTCAAAGCGATGTGAAGAGGAACATCTCCGTTCTTGTCACGTGCAGCGATGGCATTCATGTGACAAGTTAGCAAAGTCTTGACAGCAACAACATCAGCCTTTTCTCCGCAGCGCAGAAGTAAGTGCAGAGGTAGCTCCCCATTTTCGTCTTGTCTGCTCGCAAGCGAAAACTTCAGCGTAGTCCGGCAGAGCGACGTAACGACTCCGACAGAGGAATAGTTTTTGCAGGCAAGATGAAGTGGAAAACTGTTACCACCCGAAGTTAGTGTATGCACACTCTCCGGATTTTGGGTTGTTAGATACTTGACGCATTCAATAGATCCATGCTCAGCAGCAACGTGAATCGGAAACAGACCGCTTTCGTCAGCTTCTTTGGCACCATTCCTGTACGACTCGTAGATAATCTCAAGCGCAGTCAAGTTGTCAGCTTTGGTCGCATGATGAATTGGCAATGCACCAGAAGAGTCTTTGTGGACGACAGCCTTGGGGTAGAGCGTTAGAATCATGTCAATCAGCAGAGTCCAAGCCGATGCATGTTCAGCAATTTTATGAAGCGGAAGCTCTCCAGATTCGGGGTCTGTCTCTTGTACCAACATGGGGTTCTTGTGAAGCATTTTCTCTACCATGTACCAATTGTCGTCTTGAATATACGCAAATAGATCACGACTTTGGGTACTCCAATACTGTTTCCACACTCTCTTCTTAACACGATACATTCTGTAGACGCTTTGTATTCTTGTTGCGGCGCGCTCGATCCTCTTCGGGCCTAATTGCCTCATGGCTTCCTTCATGCGAGCAAATGACTGGATTTTGATGGCAGCTACCCTCTTTTTCTTGTACCGAGATACAGCCAACTTTCGCCTTGCTGCAGCTTGAATCTTTGACGACGATCCTCCGACAATTTCATTTCTTAACTTCTCAAGGATGGAATAGGTCTCGGGTCGCAAAAAGATTACGCCGTCGTACATTTGCATACCTGTGAGAGCACGGCGTGATGAGTCCAGACGAGCCATGAACTCTTCCTTATTTTGAGGGATAGAAGAGAACGCTGGCAGTGCACAAGGAGGAGGTCTCGATTTCGAAGCAGCAGACGAGGCATGTCCATTTGCCTGATCCTGCGGACACGAACTTGCCGAAGCTCCGTTTTGTTTCTTTGTTATTTCAGGCTTCCCAAAAGATTCAAACATACCCGGCTGCCAAAGGTCTAAACACAACTTATTCACCAAACTTGTCAACTCTTGATTCTTTTCATTGATGAGAGCATTCCTGTGACGGGCCAGCAAAGTGTTACGTTGCTTCTTCGGTTTCTTCCTAATATCCTGGGGGTCACCAAGCACATAATAACGTTTGACAAACGTCCCATAGAGTTGACTTTGTTGGTATAGATGCCGGCGATAAGCACGTTTGATGAAAGACGCAGCTTTAACTTGTTCGCGGAACCCAACGTAAACAACCTTCATCCTCACAATAGACTGTATCTTGGTAGCTGCTAATTCTTGCTTCTTCTCAAAAGCAATCCTGGCAGCCCTTCTACGTCGATACTCATCACGGGTTTTGATCATTCGCACCTGACACTGAAGAATAACAAGAGAGTGTCTGAGTTTTCCAAATCTCTTACGTGCAATCCCACACCGTACAATGGCTTGCATTTTAATAATTGCTGCCTTCTTACGGCGCAATTCAGCTCCCTCCTTGTACACGAGTGAGTAATGATTCCTGTAGGCTGCCTGAATCTTGGTAGCTGCCTTCCTTTTCCTCCTTTTTTCCTTCATGATCTTCATTAAATGTGTTGTCCTTACAACTGCTTCTACCCTACGGAATAAGCATTGGATTTTGATGGCAGCCGAGCGGCAGGTGCGTAAATATTTTTGGGCAGCATAGCGACGCCAGTACTTGGCAACCTTCGTCACATTCTTTCCAAACTTTTCATTTCGAATTGACTCAATCGTATCAAACGCCTCGCGGCGAAGGAACACTTTAGTTTTGCCCAGTTGTAATCCAGCAACAGCACAACGAGAGGCAAAATCGAGCTTCATGAATTCATCCATGGTTTTAGGCTGTGCCAAAGCATTGCGATTTTCTTGTCTGTCGTCAAATTGTTTAGTTTCCATTTTGAGAGACCGCTTGTTGATAACATTCTCGAGATGCCAGATTTCTGTAGCTATCTTCGACACAATTCGCTTGAGTTCTTTCTGCTCTTCAGTAAGATTGCTTGAGATTTCCCGGTGGTATGGGGACAGATTTCCCTCGTCTCTATTCCGGTGCGGACAAATCATGAAATAGCGAGTTACGAAGACCTCATGTGGGTATCGAGTAGGATAACCAGCGCGACTGACTCTAACTGCTTCCAAGACACCGCAATAACGGAGTTGTTCCACAATATTTTTCGGATCAAAGTTGTCTGGCTCAAGGCCATCATTTGGCTTGAGACAACGGATATAGTGAGGCATAGTTGTATCGATACGAGAACGGAGCACTCTGAGAGAATCTGAGAATTGCCTCCCTAAAGATTTCATCGCAATTTTGGCACCTTCGTAGCGAACAAATTTCTGTATGACGAATAGTGGAAGATACATATGAGACAGGGTTTCTTCAAGTTAATGATGGGGAAGAAAAATCACTTTACATACCTTGATCAACCCAATCAACTCAAATTCGGAGCTATCCAATAACTCGGCACTTGCAGCAGGCAGCTGATCTTTATTCTTCTCCAACCAGTTCTCTGTACTATACTCGACCAGCCCTGCATAATGCTCAACGGCAAACTGGTTTCGTACTCGTTGTGAAGGGCTCGCATGGAATCTGTTGCTACCTTGATCACACTTCGAATACAAACTAAGACTGAACTTCTTGTCTGTACCCCAGTCGACAATACATTGTTCGTCCAATATTTGAAGAATACCAGTGCCGGGCTTGTCAATGAGGTCAAGCACGTCCTGATTGTCGGGGAAGGGGATGAACTTCCATAGAATGCCCTCGCGTTCGTACTCCTGTTGTTCCAATTTGAACACGAACTTATTGAACTGCTGTTGAAGGGTCTCGTTTGTGTAGTTGATGCAAAGCTGCTCAAAAGCATTGACTTTGAATGTCTCAAAGCCGAAAATGTCAAGTACACCAATGCTTGCCCCACCTGGTGGTACAATATTCATCGACGATGTGGTACGCCCTAGAACAGGCCTCTTCATAGAAGGTATTGATACAGATGATTTGGAACCTGCATTGATACTATTGTTGATTTTCTCCCCAACGAAATCGAATAATGCACCATAAATCGCCTTGATCAATGCCTCGTTCGCTTTCTCCGCTTGTGATACATCCAATGACTTGTGAATCATGTCTCCTCTTGCAAAAATAACTTTGGATGTCAAACTTGCAGCCAAGTTATCAAACGAAACACCCAATAACTGTGCAACTGCCAGCGATGCTTCGTTTTCTTCCAGCACTGCAGCATCACCTCTCTCCCCAAATGTCATATTACCAGCAAATAGAACTGCAACAACCAAACGCATCAATTGTTGCACAGTGTCGGATCCAAAGCCCATGTTGTTCATGGCCTCCACCATCTCCTTGTGCATGTCAGTGTCAACAACATGATCACGACGATCGTAAGTACCACTCTGATTTGTTAGGTTGAAATCCTGTACCTTGTAACCATTGAGAAGGAACTCATTGCGCTCATCTTCTGTCGCCGCCTGCAAGAATTGGTAAAAGACGTGGAAGTTACGTTCTCCGGCTGTTTGATGAATCAAACGTACCTTCTCGAGAAGGTATGTGTCAATACTGGCACGAAGCAATTGTCCCTGTCCCGAAAAGGCAATGTTGATATATTTTCCAAACCGCGAAGAATTGTCATTTCTTATTGTACGAGCATTTCCAAAAGCTTCAAGGATTGGATTGGACTGTAAAACTTGCTGTTCGATAGATGTTTTGCCTTCATCAGGTACCTGCCCGTGATCTTCCTGCGTCTTCCGACTCAACATGGCAAAGTAGTTGAGCACAATTTTCGTAGTCACAGTCTTTCCTGCACCAGATTCTCCCGACACCAAGATTGATTGATTGGTAGGCATTTCAAAGTCATCGTCTTTCTTTTGGCCGGCAGCGCGATTGCGTGCACGTGCACCTCGTTTCATGGCACTTGACATTTCAATTCCACGTATCATTGCACGATATGCGTCATCTGCCGCTTTATATACGTGTGGGGGCAACCGTCCATTGGATCTATATAGATATATTGCTGGGATTGTTCCTCCTTGATCAGTTTTTGGTATAGCTGGTGACGATTGAGATTGGGGCAACGAAGGGTTGGCCATGATCTCCGATTGTTTTGTCCCCCCGCGTGATCTTTCTTGACCCTCTTGGCGGTACAAGTCCATTAGATTCTTACCATATACTCCCTCCATAGTCTGCAGATGATAATATTGGAAGAAAGTAAAGTAAGCAGATGAAGAAAGATATAGTAAACATGAGCATCCACTCGATCAAACTACACACAAACACACAACATCAAACCAAACCACTCATGCTCACCTTGAATGGATTAATCGCCAACAAAATCGGTCCCGTATTCGTATAAATAATATCCGCATCATACCTCAACCTCAACGCATGCAAAATAGCCGGCTCATGCAAATGAGTCAATCCAATTAAATCATCCACCCCACCGGTAATCTCATCATTAATTTTCGTGGCAGGTTGCCCTACAGCTGGATTGGGCATGTGCGTCGTAGTAGTCCCATTAGTGGAGGATGACAACATGACATTGACTTGAGCTCCATAGAATTGAATCCCAGCCGCAGAATCAGAAGTGGGTGTATTCCGTAATTTGATATCAGGGTGCTCCTCCCTTGCTTGAATGTGATCAATTTGAATGAGTTTGGAAAAGGTTTCGGCATTGGCGTAGAATCCGGATACTCCCCGTCCGTAGCCGGATGTTTTGGAGATTGTGGATTTGATGTCAGTTTTGGAGGATTCGTCTGAGAGACCACTGTAATCATCGACTATGGTGAGTTGAATTACTGTAGTTTCATCTAGTTGGGGTTCTTTTGTCTTTTCCTCTTCTGGTTGTTCGATAGAGGCAACGCCGCCACCGTCAGCAGCAGGAACCTCTTCAGCCTCCGCCTCTGCAGTTAACTTGGCAAACTTTGCCTTCACATCATCCATTTGCTTCTTCCTCTCCTCCTTTTCAAGTGATCGATTCCTCATGATCGATTGAAGAGCCGTTCGCCTCTCCTCCTCCAACGCTTTCACTGCTGCACTCTTGGGTTTATTATCGCTATTATTGCGTGGACTGGGTGCCCTCTTTGGAAGATCAGTCTCGACAACTTTGTGCTTTTTGGTTTGAATTGGTACGATTTCTTTTTTGACGATACGGGCTGGTAGCCAGCCCCATTCGCTTTTGGGGGAGCGAAGCCATACGTGTGCTCCCTCTTCCATGGTTGCTGATACTTGTTATATGTTGTGCACTTTAAAATCTGACGCTGATCATTTGCTGCCTTGATATCTTTGTTGTTTACCGCTGAGTATTGGCCACGTTACTACCTCCCAAATATGTTGCCACTCACTCACTACACTTCGATCGTGCACTTGCTTGCCAATCGTTTCAAAATGAAAATGATTTTGAACCAAGCAAGCGTCACTCATCACTCACCTTCAAATCAAAAAAGATCCAGAGACAATTCTAACGGACTAGATTATAACCGCTACTTTCTTTGAATTGAGATGCCGTCCTTCCCTCTCGCACCAACCAGATTTTAGATTTTTATTTCTCCATGGAAATTGACGATGGTACCATAGTAGTTGTTCGATTGGAAACTATCTTATCTCGGCAACAGTGTCTCACCATTATCAGCTCATCATGATATCATCCTCTCTACGCGCTGCACGAAATAGATGGAGCAACCGCCCTCAATATTCCACAGTAGCGTCTTCCTTCCGAGCTGCTTCCATCCATCAACAACAACATCAACGAGAATGCAGATTGATTGTCACCACCTCTCCTAGATTTTGGGATGCGGATAATCGATCGTCGCAATATGGTGTGTTCTCTAGCTGCAGTGCACATTTGCCTCCTGTAGATGATAATGGTAATGATGACACAACAAGTAGGAATGATACGCCATCATCATCCACCGCTGACGATGCAGGTAATGATAACGGGGCAGTAAATCAAACTGATGCCTCATCACCACCATCTACTCTGAATATTCCATTTCAAAGAAGTAAACAAAACAAGAACAAAAAAACTACATCATCATCATCCGAAATACCATCCTCATTTGATGCACGTGCACAAGCAAAACTTAAAGCCTTGGCCACTGCAAAGGTAGATGCAGAAGTATCCAAACATGCCTATTTAGAATTAGTGGGGAGTGCCAACAACAACACCATCGATGAAGCCACAATAGCACTCCACGATGAATGGAAACAATCCGAGGAACAATTATCACATGCATATTCACAAGCCATCAAGTATACATCACGCATCCTAAAAAATCCAAAGGCAACTCAAACTGCGGAAAACTTATTGTTGGAGTGGATGGACAGATTCACTCATTCGTTTGATGATGATACTGATGGAACTCCCTCTGATACTACGTATATGAACAAGAAGCGTATGATTCGAACGATCAATAAGATTGTGCCCAGGCTGAATGAGAGTAGTACGTCAAAAAATGAAGTTGCCAATAACAACGATGAGAAGGTCCTACCCAAAATCCACATTCCACCACCCACTGAAAAGGACTACCTAAATGTGTTACGTGCCTACTCGATTTCCAAAGCAAAGCGTAAAGGACAGCAGTGTGAAGCTCTCTTGTCCAACATGCTGGAAGTGGCAAAGACTGCTGCGTTTTATTACAGTCAAGAGGATAGGAGTTGGACGGACGATCGAGTTCACGATGTTGGCATGGAGATGATTGAACATAATGGAGTTGACGGCGAAGGTGAAAGGAGATGGAAAGGCTGGGTGACGGAGAGTATACCCAAGTCCAAAGCATTTTCAATTGCCATCAAATGTTATGCTGGTACTACTCAGACTGAATCGTTGGAACGCATCCTGCTACTGAATAACATTCACGATGAGTTTGCCAAGTGTTGTGTCCCGTACATACATGGGGTTTACAGTGATGATCCATATGTGCTATTCCACTCAATCAAATCGTTGAAGAACTTTCAAATTGATCAAGAGCGCGAGTTGGGAAGCAAGTGGATACAAAAGTTACACAAATTTGTCACTAGCCAAGAGAATATAGGCTATCTTGCCAACAAGACAGAACCTGCAGACAATAATGATGAAGAAGGTGAAGAACTCGATAGTGGAACTGGCAAGTCGATGGGGCAGACTACCATTGATGTAACATCTGCTTACACCACAGTAATTCGGTTGCTGGCCAAGTTACGCGGTACCAAGGGAGTAGCTCATGATGCACGCAACATTCTTGATCAAATGCACAATGTTCAAACCATCAACGAACATGGGTTCAAAGTAGAAGGCGGATTTGAAAATGATCCCATTGCATCCATTGATATCCGATCGAACGCTTACAACCTTGTCCTTGGTCTTTATCGGGATAGCAAGGATGAAAAGGATTCCATGAAAGCAGTCAATCTTTTGCAGAAGATGGTTGACGCAGGCAACAAACCTTTGAGTGAAAGTGGTGGGGTCCCAGTACCTAATGAACAATCGTTTGAGTACGCTATACTTGCACTTTCCCATATGACAGATAGGGACAAGGCAACGCAAGTGGCAGAGTTATTGCTAACTTTGATGGAAGGGCAGGATTTTATTGAACCGTCCATCACTGTGCACAATGCATACTTGAAGCTCTGTAACAATTTGCTACACGGGACGCCGGAACTATTTGACAAGGCACAAGTTATTCTCGGCAACCTGAAGCAGAGGCACGATTTATCTCCCGACTCTGAGACTATGGCGTTGGTAATCAAAGCGTGCTCTGTTTCTGATCGGGAAGATCATGAAAAAGTCCTTGCGACGGCAACTGAAATCTTTTCACAACTCGTTGCGCAAGAAGTTACAGAGAACAGTGCACTAGCTCTGACAGACGGAGCATACTTTCACATGATGAAATGTGTACACAACTACATGGGCAATGACGATGCAAAGAAAGAACGAATTGAAGACTTATTTTCCGAGGCGTGCCAGCGCGGGATGTGTTCGGCCAATGTTCTGTCTATGTTCCGCAATAGTGTATCCGATGAAGAATATCGATTGACGGTGGGTAAGGGAAGGCTAGCGGATAAATGGATCCAAAATGTGACCTCACCATTGGCACAAAAGGTACGATATACCGACGGTAGTAAAGGCGGAAAAGGTAAGCATGCCCAACGAAAGGGCAAATCAACTTCAGGCTGGGTGAAAAAGCAGAAGGTAAGGGAAGCGACAATAGAGGCGAGGAGGAAGGGAAAACAGGCAAAGAAGTTCTACAAAAAAGTATAAACCGCTAGTATTAACTTTCTAGCTGCTTGGTTGGGGTGTGTCTTCATGATAATATCCGCAGTGGTATTCTTGACGTCATCCAAAAAAGTGCCTGAGTTATGCTTACAAGCTTATGCATCTTGTCTTGATTATTGACAGGAGACCTCATCGCCAACTCCAGTTCTGAACCGTGCGGATGGTATTGTAAAAATCTAAGAATCGCTGCTTCTACAATACCAACTCCCAACCCAAGAGCGATGTTCGTGTCCTGATGAGGCTTTGCGTCCATCCACATGGGGGGTCTTCCCCACAAGTGTCACCTTTCCAGACGACACTCAGATGACAGGGACTGATTATATACCGAGTAATCACAGGTGTCACACGTGCCTCTGACACAAAGTCACATGATGTGTCAGAGCACGGAGTGTCTACACGTATCGTCATGCACAGCTGTGTCAACTCTAGAGTGAGTATTTACAGTACCCCTTCATAATTCTCTGTGTGCTTATATCATCTTCTATGTGGGTTTCCCCTCACCCCCTTTCGTGCCCGAAAGCTGACTCGGATTATTTTCATCATGATTGTTGTTGCATCATCCATCAACGCAAGATCCATCACCAGCAAACGGTATTGTACACATCTATCAACCAGAAGACATAATCACCACCAAACAATTAGTAGCAGGTCTAATAATCCATTAATCTGTTGGTAGTAGCAGCCTAACTTTATGAACTTGCTTTGATACTTAGGCACATTTACTATGGCCTCCTCGAACGATAATAGCAATGACGCATCGCAATGGATAGTCGTAGAGACCACCTATCCGCGGCTGTAATCGTGGCCGTAACTGGTCTCGAGCCGCAATGATCGTGCGATCTGACCGCTCTCGATCAGATAGGACATATCCATCGCTCGATGAGGCTGTAAATGCTGCCCGTACAAAGAGAAATCGCAATGATTTTTTCACTGATTATGATAGCGAAGATTACGAAGGCAGTGATGATTCGTATGAATATCAATTTAGCAATACGGATGAACCGCCATGGGACTCCGCAGATCTTCAAAATTGGGATAATGATGAAGAGGTGAGGTAATGACAGTGGCTGAATTTGAGAAACAAGAGGCTGACGATGCTGCATACGTCCGTCGAGAGAGGATGCGGCATCAATATGAGGGAACTGTTGAGCACGTAATGCTGGGCATGCAGATAAAGGATGCAGGACGTGTATTTTACACCCAGCCGCCATCTCCCAACTCCATAAAGGCAGAACTTGAAATTTTTGACTATGAAGTTGAAGATGATGGCGAGACAGAAAAGAAGGGAAACTACGCACCAAAGAAAGTCGATATCCCTCCAAATGCACCTTCCATCAAGTCACTCATGTACAAGGGAGGTAATGCATTTGATAAGTATACCAGAAAATTTCGCTTGGAAAAAATAATTGAGGAGACAGAGGATGCAAAGGCCGAAGATTTCGAAGCTTCTGGGCTTTTATGCATCCTGAAAGCCTGCACATCTTTGGAGGAATTGCATATACAGTGCACAAACTTCAACACATTCATCTCACCCGTCTTGTTGCTCAAAATGCAAACGGCTGCTCCACATCTGGCTAGGACTTTGAAGGTACTCTCAATCCGGGGCCCTCTTCAACTTGAGCCTGATGCTCTTGCATGGATAAGTGATTTCAAGAGTCTCGAGAGGCTTGATATTAGCGACGCCTTCAGTGCAGAGTTCTATCAGGACAATTATGACTATGACTGTGACCATAAAACTATGTCACGCCCTTATGACGATCAGATGATGGAATGTATCAGGTCTCTCACACATCTGAAGAGACTTGACTTGGGATGTGGGGACGGTGAAAGTCAGCGCCACCTTTTCAACTACATGCTGGGACGTCCAAGAGAGATCGAGTTATGGTGATTTTGAATTCACGATGAATTATTTCGCTAAGCCAGAAGAATGGAGCTCAATGACGAGAAAGAAAGCTGCTCGCTATCATGCTTTGGTGAAAGTGTTGGAGGAGGATGAGACTGCGGACGAAGATATACGTGCCATGGCTGAAGAAGAATTGAAGACTTGTCCCACATGTAAGAATCCTGCAGCAAAAAGGTGCACAGGATGCAAGCGAGAATTTTACTGTTCAGTTACCTGTCAAAAGAGTGATTTCAAAGAGCATAAAAAAGTATGCGTTGAACGCTTTAGTTGAATAACAGCTTAGATTCTTGACGCTATTCTTTGATGTACAAAAAAGTATAAAACCATTAGTAATAGCTCATCTGCTACTTCTAATTTCTTTTGGTAAGAACGCCTCAAATGTGTTGAGTAGGTCGGGGTGCGACTTCATGATATCTGCAGCGGTATTCTTGACGTCATCCAAAGAACTGCCTGAGTGGGCATAGTATGCCTTGAGACTTTTTGCCAAAACTAAGTAGGCATCTTCTCCAACTTTGTCCTTGATCATTGAAAGGAGATTAGCCGCTTCGTTTCTACGCAGCTGAGTGGCACCAACGGCATCCTCATCGCCGCCTCCGGTTCTGAACCATGTACGTATACGATTATTTACAGGACCAGCTGTAGATACACTAGACAAAACACCATTCGGTGTGGCGACTCGATTGCCTTTTTCTTCTTCGGAGCTTGATTCATCGGATTCATCTACATATTCGTTCTTTGCATCTTCTTTGGCCTTTTCATTCAGCATGCGATTCTCGACGGTTTCCATCATTTCCCGTGCCTTCTCGCGCTTCTTTGCTGAAAACCTACGGAAGTTCTCAACAAGTTTGAATCGGTAGAGGTAGTCGATAACATCGTTGGTGGACCTCCCTTCTCCCATGCTTTGCGATATTGCCCGAAGGGATTCCCTGTAGGCGCGGTAACTAGCATCAAACTGATCCTTTTCGTTCCTTGTCCAAATCGTCGTAAACTTCTCTGGCTTCTCCGACACGTTTTTCAGTGCCTTCTTTGCATTGTATTTGCAATTGTGTAGTTCGATTAGGAGAACATCAATCTTACACTCTCTGGGTCTTTTCGTCTCTGCGTTCAAATCTGGTGACTCGACACAATTCGCTTCATGGAAAGGCTTCATCCCAGCCGCAGTGATGCGATTCTTGACAAGCAATGCACATGCTTCATCAAGAAAACTTTCGACTACACTGTCATCGTTCGATTTAGGATCCCACACTAAAGTAGGAATTCTTGCTGAGGGCGGATTTGCCATTCCACGGCGACTTGTTTTCCGTTCCAAGTCAAGCTGTTCAGGAACGACAGCTTGGTGATTTGGACCAACGTGAATTTTTCCAACCGTTGGGCCTTCTGTAATTACTCTTCGGGGTGAGTGCGGATATGCCACCTGAGCGTAGTTGTTACTGCTTGCGGCTTTCTCCTCCTTTGAAGAGCCTTCATCTGTACTAACAATATTGTTTAGTGAAGAAATTTTCTTCATTCCATCGATCTCATAGTTTGCAACTGTAAAATTATCCGACTCTTCTTCGAACGGGTGCACCACCACTGTTCCTTCCCCTCCAGAGGATGACGCAGGACAAAAGTTCAACTGATATCTACACACAAATGCTCCCTCTGGAATTGTCATTTCCCTATCATCATCATCATCTGATACATCCAAAGGCTTTCTCCTCACCACCGTGGCTTTTCTCAAAATTGAAGTCACGTCATTATCATCAGATTGATCTGTCAAGATCAAATCATTTGACGTCATTGCATCAAAAAATTGATCCTTCGCATCGCCACGTGTTGTTTGACCTTGAATAATGAAGCGACCACTTAAACCCTTAATTTCCTCCTTCTTGAAGAACCACCTTGTTTGCACCTTCATTTGTGATGGTGTTGAATTCGCGCTCTTCGACTTCTTCTTCTTTGGTCCAGCCGCTTTCTGAGATGGATCATCTTCGTCGTATAATCGTTCTACATATCCGACAAATGGGTCCAGAGCGCCAATACCGGGTTCCCTCGACGCAGGGTCATTATACAGAGGTACAGCTTCACCTTCTTTCTGCTGCGGCAGAGATTCTACATTATCGGCTTTGCTCTTGTCGACCCATGGCACATCACCACTGCTAATGAGGATAATATCTCCGGGGCGCACAATAAAGGGTGGTGGGGGCGTCCAATCACCAGTTTTACCCTTGGCGCTGCTGCTGCTATTGTTGTTGTTGGTAGCACCATTATCCGATCCTCCAAAATCAATTTCCAACCCTTGGTGATCCCCCTTCACATCGGGATCGATCCAGCGATATGTAGGATTAGTCCATTCACGACGAGCAGTGCCCTCCTCCTTATTTTCATCCTTCGTCGCTTTTACTTTTTTCGTGATGACTGCATTATCTTCACTTGCGGAAGTGCGTTGTCTCTTCGACGTCCGACGTAGCATTCTGGTTTCTTCGGTTGCTCTGCTTTTGCTCCCAGAGTTATCAGAATCGTTATTAGCTTGAGACGATGCTTCCGCTTCGTCTACTTCCATTGCAGCTTCACCCTTTGTATCTTCTGCGTTATTGTTCCTCATTTTCATTTTATTATCGCTCTTATTAGCTTCTGGCTTGTAGATACCTGTACCTTCACCTACGTCAGTAGAATTAGCATTACCTTCCTCCTCTTCCCCCTCGTCGTTGAATTGGTGTTCCTTGCCACTAACATCGCTTTCATCAATGGAACTGCTCTTCTCATTGTCTTCTGTCACATCAGCTTCATTGCTAGCAACAGAATCGTTTTGGTTTGACTTGGACGCTAATTTGAGCTCAGATGAACCACTATTCGTTGTGTTGCCGACATTTAATGATTCCTTTCCTTCTTTCATCTCGGTATTATTGGAAGCTTCGGTGCTTTCTGCAGAGCTGCGTTGGTTATTACTGTCTTGGTCTGGCATATTTGCTTCTAGGTATATCTTCGTTCCGAATTTGTGAGAATAATATTCTACAACTGCATGCGTAGATGCTGAAATGTTATGTCGTCGATTTCTGGATGGATAGCGTACTGCAAATGAGTGCGCACACACACCTCTTTTCTTATCGTAGCGGATGTAATTCACACGTTTCGATCTACGGAAACCTGTATGGTTGCAATTTCGCCCTAAGCAGCAAAAAATACCAATGACTTTATAATATCTCTTGCCCAACTTTTTTATACAAAATAATCAGAACCGTGCGTAGGGAAGCGATGACCGATAACTCAGCTGATCCTTGCTTATTGAAGCGGTCTTCTGGGGCAGGGCAGGTATTCTGAGGCGGGAGCTTGGCGCTATGGCTGTGTATAAGAAGCGAGAGCAGGCGGCTAGCAGGCACTCCACCGATATGGTGTTACTTAGCGGAATTAGTATGGTTCTACTTAGAGACCACCTCCTATCACACGGCAACACGAAATCAAAATATGTATGGTAGGCACGTTTCCAAAGTGAAAGCCGCTTCGCTTCATAGCGTTGCAATTAGCTTAGCATCATAGTAGCGCTCAAGCCAGTCAACCTTATCTTGAGATTGATACAGTAATAACAACTCACCCCTGCATTGCCTCCTCCATTCAGTCTCGATAATCTCGAGAGTGCTAGTACTACTTCGACTTCGAGAAAAACGCTCTCCTTCCAGATCGGCATTATGCTCTCAATCTTTCTCCTGCTGTCTCTATTCGGCGTTGCAAATGCATCATCGTCACATTGCATTGCAACTGATTCCTCTACCGACAGCTACGTGTGTACAGAAACATCAAAATATAATCCTCGTGTTGATTCGGGTGTCCCACAGCGTATTTCTCTGTCTCGCTCAAGTGATCCGTCTTGTCGAGACTGCACAGTCTTCAAAGGCTGCAATTCAAGAGTTGGCAGATAGAATTGCCGCTAAGTTAACCCCTTCTGTCATATCGATTGCAGTCACAGGCATGTTTATTTTTTATTATTTTTTGACAGTCTTTTCATCAATTGCTGTTTCAAATCTGCGTTAGATAGTTGTTGCCTGACAGCCTTCCCGTCTTTGGCATTCTCTTTGTCTTCAAACTTTCCCTTGGCAATGCTATGATACTGCCAGTTGTATTTCTGTACATCTTTCCAATGTTCACACTCAACAAGCTTCTCAAATGATAGTGTCAAAAAGTGAGCAATGTATTGTACATGCGGAGTTTTTTTGTAGAATTGTGATCCAGAATCAACAGAACGCGAACACTTTCTCTTCCTTGAACATCAACCTGTACATAATTTTCTTCTTTCAATGCAATTTCCTGTATCTCTTCGAGGTGATTTGTCCAGTGATCCTCAAATGTTGGCTCTGTATATCCGACAACACCATGACTAATCAAGGCAGAAATGCATTCACCCACGCTATCCTCTTCATGTCCTTCAAGTGCCTTGTTGAGCTTATCTTGCAACTCCAAACCGGCATCAAGATTACTAACATCAACATCATCGGCCAACTTGATGACACCAAATTTACTCCTTGCAATCTTAGTACCACCCCACATGGACGAAGAGAGTCGGTGAGTCGTTTGCTTATTTCCAATGACATATACAACATTGCGTTGTGGGAGAAAGAGAACAAGGCAAGCATTGCTGTTGGACTCGGTGTAGGCTGTTGTCCTCTTCATAACACCACCACTCAGTAACTTCCTATCATCATCACTCAACTCATTTCTTGCCATCCTAACAGTAACGGAAACATTATGCCTTTGTAATCGACTCTTCACATTCTCTTCCATGAGTGGCGAATCAAAAATTTTCACATGATGAATCAAGAATCTCGTCAAAGACATATCATATCTCCTACAAACATCCTCAGTAAAGTGACTACTCTTGAAGCACTTCTCAGCAGTCAAGTAGGTTTCTGGGTGAGATGTAGAATCGACTGACGAGAACAGATCATCTTTGTCGCCAATTGTAGATTTGGGATCGTTGCCACTGACCATGATGTGAACTTTCTTCAGATTCGTTGCTAACTTGTAAGCAGTAACGCCTTCAACTAAACCAAGAATGCCACCAAGATGTAGAATTGCTCTTCCATAAACAGTCTTCTGAGCTTGCTTTGGTGGGTTGAGCACTTCGTGTAACCCAAGCAGTCGTACTAACAAAAATAACAATGTTGATTGAAGCTTTTTCAGGGAGGGCAGCTTACTGGTACCAACAAAGCTTATGTACTAACTGAAACTCGCCTCATCATTTTATTCTTGCCCAGCTAACCGCTCTCTTGTCGTGTTGCAGCGACCAGCTCCATAAGATTGAAGACTCTTCATCAGTTATTCTTCCACTACATCTTTGCTGGCGATATATCTAGCGACAAAGCGTTCAAAGGCAACACTCAGAAGAACAGCCCTCGGGATCGATCACAACAAACTTTATTCTGCGTCGCTTTGCTCTCACGTCTGCATTCCGCATTGAACAATAATGTGCCGTCCCAAAAAGATGAACGATACCCCCTTGGTGGAGAAGCATAAATTGCTCTCTAGCGTGTATACTGCAGAATTTTTCAGTGGCAGTGAAACTGCAGGTGCAGCGCCGCTGAAGACCGTGACGCGTGTCTTCAATTCGTCAATCAAAGACCGAGGAGCGATTCCGAATGATGTTAGTTCCAAAGCGCTGGAGGCATTTGCTCCTGAAAAGGCTAAAATATTGCTAAATGAGAAGGAGTGGAAGTGCATGTGCTGCAATGAAGGCGCCTCTTCCTTCTGTTCATCAGTAGTGGGTGCGCCATCGATGGAGACTGTCATTTGCTTCACGGAGAAAATCTACGTTGTTTGCAGCGATGAAGGATGCATTGCCAAAGTGACTCAGAGGAAGAATGGAGATTCAAGGAAGCATGTTACCTCTGCTTCTGATTTTGACTTTAGATTCTCGTTTCGTTCTGCTTTGCGGCCCATCCACGTCTTCGACGACGGAATGGCAAAATCTTCGCCACTGGAAATGACAGTCGTGAAGGGGACGACGGAAAAGAGTGCAGAAATGGAACGTGTCATCACGGAGGAGAACAATCCTTTGTTTGCCATGGAGAAGGAGGTAGTGAAGTCGTTGGTTAGCAAAGAGAGCAATGCGAAAATTGATTTTGAATCTGCAATGAATTTCGTGTCTGTCAACGAAACGAAGAAAAGGAAGCTTGAGACGACGACAAATTATCCTACCCAAGAACTACACCCAAACAAGGACATTGATGAGACAAGGCACAAAAGGATCAAGAAGAATGGTGACAGTGTGAGCGCTGTTCAATCGAGTGTTGATGGTAATGGGACATTCGTGTCCAAGTCTATTCAGTGCCCAACCACCACGAACGACACGAAGAAGCGAGATGAAGGAGCAAAAGAGAACGCTGGAGTGAATGCAGTCGAAGGAAACACCACCGATCCAAAACGTGTCCCAACCAAGGTGTATTTGAGAGAATTTCCCTTCATGTTTGATGGAGAAGGTGGGTGGCTCTGCCGGCATTGCCTAGGCGTTCCAAACTCCCAGTATCATTATCACGCAGGCTCGCAACCACCTCCAAACAAGTTTATTGATCTGCATTTGAGATTGTGCCCAGTAATGAGCCAACATTTCCCTAGCCACGATTAGCTTCGATAGCAATCGATATGGGTATATGTATCTATGTTGTGGATAATGAAGATGTTTTGTTCATTAGCGTAACACATTTAGTTCAGCCAAGATACTTGTGATTCGCAGCCGTTTTGTAAAGAAACTTTATCATCACCTACATTGTGCAGCAGCAGCATTAATACAAACCCCATCTACTATCCTACTAAGTGTTATCCTTCACCCACTGCTCTGCCCAAGCTCTACATCTTTCAACATTTGCCTCCATATCTTCTTTTGTATTTGATGGCAGTTCCTGTACAATTTCAACATCATAAGATTCCCTTGCCTCGTCCAACACTACTTGCATTATCTCCGCCTCCATATTCTCAGATCGTTTGTTATCATTGTATCCTCTTTCTGTGAGCCTATCAAATAATATAGTTGTGTTTGCACGTAAAACCAAAATTAAATCAAACCATCGCTCTGGAAAGAGTTCACATGAGTGATAGTCGGCAACGATGCCAATGTTATCAGCTGCACATTTTTGGAACATGGCCTCCATCAAGTCTAGCAGTTTGTCTTCGTCAAGAATATGAGTATCGAGTGCATCATCGTGTCCATCATAGCACTTGTGTTGTTTAATGATATCTCCTACATTGATGTGTTGAAGACCAAGTCTTTCCGCAAGCATTGCTGCTGTTGCTGTTTTGCCTACGCCAGGCGTTCCTGTCACGAGAATATTGGGTCGTCGCCGCTCAGTTTCGTCAGCCATTGTTCTGTTTGTTGATGAGGATAGTGAGGAGATTAGGATTGCCTCTATGCCATGCCCGCTGCGCCGTTTAACTACTTCGACTTCTACAAAGCCAACCCTGCCAAAACCTTAGCTTGGTGGTCTCGTCCTTCGGAAATGACGAAGAAGTCGGCCATGGTTGTGGCTCGTCTTGCTGTCCATCACCTCAAACTTCTGATTAAAAATTGATGAAAGGTTTTTACATGGAAAGGACAGACGGTCGATCGAAACTGAGCAACAAGAAGAGGAGTATCTACCCTAAAAGGACAGCTGTAAGCAGCAGCTCTTGCTCGTCCTTGGCAACATTGCCAAGAAGTAAGTGAGTATGCAAAGCTTGATTTCATCACGTGAGAGAAGATATTCCAAGTTTGATATCGTAATCAAAATTTTGGCTTGAATCAAGGTCCTCACCTTACGTGACTCTTGAATGCGAGTATTTAAGTATTACGATGATGAGATTAGTGTGATCACAAGCTAGCTTTTACTGTACGTATATGTCTTGTTGAAGTCTCAATCCTCCTTCTTGTTATTAGAAATGCTGCTGGCATGACTGCTTAATCGGTTGGTGGCAATCACGAGTTTCACTCCCGCTCTGAACTTCCTTTTGGCTTCATACGCCCTTAACATTTGAAGAGCAGGTGCCACGATCCCTGTTGCCGAAGTTCTTCGTACCAGTGCTGCAGTCTCACCTTTTTCTTCCTTTGATTTGGGGAACTTTCGGGGCAACCATTTGGCTGCTGCTCCAAGTCCATCGACAATAAGCACGAGATTAAAGATAGAGAAGATTGTGACCACTGAAGGAAATTATGAAGTGAACAGATGCAAAGATAAGTATGAGCAGATTCCAGAAGAAAAACTAAACACAACTCATCGTCATCTCTTCACTTACTGACAGTAGCACCATAAAAGAAAGTAGTATCGTTCTGCTCTTTCATGTGAGCGCGAAGACCAAATGCAGCTGGAAACCATAGATAGATTCGCGTGTACAGAAGGACTGCAAGTTGAAACAAAACGATGATCTTGTACAGAACAAAGTCTTTCCTCTTTTCATACACATTCAGAGTGAACTTGTATGCGCCAGCTAAGTAGCACGCTGACGCAGCATACAGAAGAGATACCGCTGTCTGGTGGTACTCAAATCTGTGGACGTAGTGCAAGTTTAGGGGCATGACCAAAAGAAGAGCAGTGGTATGGTGCATGCAGACGAGGATGACCCAGAACTCAATTGGAATTGGTTTAGAATGATTCTTAGCAAACGCTCGGATAGAAAGTTGGACTGCATCGTATATGTCAAATCCAAGATCTGCTAGAGTTCCCAATACGAACGATACTTTGATGAAGTCGGATGAATCTTCCCAGCCTCGGATCAAAACTGGCACCATAGGCGTGGCACAAAGTGCATGCGCGACACAGATGCTGATTGTGCCAGAATAAAAGTCTCTTGCTAACGATTCCGTCACTCCGTCTGGAAATCGTTTTGTTGGCTCTTTTGGGTAGCCGAAGTTGTACATCATCGATTTCGTGGGAGAGACTGCACCTGGCCACCACGCTGCATCGGTGAGTTTCAGCGCAATTTTTTTCTCAGCCAACGGGAGAGAGACGGTCCAGAAAATTGCGAAGAGTAGAGCTGTTGTCGCCATGGATGGCACTGTTTGAAAGCTGTTCGAATGTTGGGAGAGGAATCATGTTACAATAGAAGGAGGATAAGGATGGAGGATCTTTTTTGTGGCAGAAACATGAGCGAGTATTGTAGACATATCCAAGGGAACAAGGTCTTGGCAATACACAAAAAATATCTTTGACAAGTTCAAGCGTCGGAAGTAATAGGTAGATGGCATGCAATTTTGGTCTAATTTTGTGCAGCAACATCTTGAAGGTCCGACCTGCGATCTCCTGCGATGTGTTCCTCCTTGCTGAAAGTTCAATGAGAACTCTTGATCAGCCGAGGAGAGTCTAGATTATTTACCTACGCACGCTTATCTTTCAATTTTAATACTAGATACTGACTATGGTACAATACTTTTTAAGCATCTACTGCTCCTACTTTTTACTATTGCCAGCTATTGTGCAGGTTGTGGTGAGTAGCTGCTTATTATTGGATCAAAGTAGAGCTGCTTACCAGCAAGTCAAAGAGATGCTGTAAGCTTCATACTCATTTGCGGCTTGCAACAGTTTTAAAGACAAAAGACGTGTTTGCTTTGCACAAAGAACACTTTTCTAGTTTTGCTGTTGATGTATTCCTATTAGCAAGACCCACCTGGTCGCCCCAAGAAGTAGTACTTGTCCAAAGATGGTACTTTACAACTATTCATATTCACACCAAAGAGCCTGCAGAGCCAACGAGTGTCTTCTGATTATCATCTTCTTCTTCACCCCCACACAATTCTCCCCATCTTACTCAACCACAAATAAGAAGTCTAGATTCCATTCTTTTATTCAATATTATTAGACTTATGATCGTATTTCTTTCATCGCCCCATCAAATCTCAACATATTCATTGCAAAAGAGGTGTGTCAACATTGATCCTCTGTCAATCCAGGTCGCATGTCAATTTCATTGTCACTTCCCTCGAGAACATTCAACACTCCTGCAAATCAATAGAAAGCAAGCAAAGCAGAAAATGAGATGAGCATTCAAGAAACAGTGATAAATTCTGTATTAAAAAGACAAATCTACTCACCATTTTTGTACATTGAAGCTAAGACACCATTGACAGCCGAAATGTATTTGTTGCGCATGGATTGCGTGTAAATATGTTGTAATTTAGTATAAACAGAATGCTGCCGTCGTCAATGTAATAGTTCACATGTGTTCTTACCTCTTCCCCTTTGCAAAGGAGGGCATCCGTCAGGCACATAAAAGAATGTAACAAATCTTCCATTCCGTCGCAATCGCACGCCTCCATAACACGGTTTATCATCTAGCAACGCGGCAGCACAAGCTTCTACACCACCCGATCCAGATGCTACCACTGTTATATCAGTCTTGCTACTACCATCAAAGCTGGCGATGAGATAATCTACTTCGGTATTTTTGTCATCACGGATTTGTGCCCATGTTTCTGATACTATTGGCAACACGTTCACGCCACTGGATTTCTTCACTCCACCAGACCTCGAATCTGTGAAAAGTGTAGGCATTGCTTCGTAGGTTTGGTGCTGATGCAGCGCAACTAGCTCATATGTACTCTTGTGAGCGGTGTCAGTACCATATGTAATCCGAGTTACATACCTCCAGAGAGAGAGAGAGAGATTTGCTGGAGCAGGGATGAAAGGTACATGGGAAAGTCCTGGGTCCTGGATGGGTCCTGGGAAAGTCAACTCTCAGATTTACAGGCGGGTGCTTCTTTTCACGACGTTTCACACGCCTCCCACGCACAATTATCCACCATCCACCACGGCACGCAAAACGCAAAAACTACCAACACCATGTCGAGAATTCCGCAGGCTGGTGGCCCGCCTCCACCTTCAAAAAAACTGCAACAACCAATCACCAATCACCGATATCGTTATCATGAAGAAGATCTTCCATTTAGAGAGAGGTAGTTTCCTACATCCCTCGTATCCCTGGTGCCTAATAGGAATGATGAATATCATTTGGTAGCGACGCTTAGCGACGGCATGCCCGAAAGTTTTCAAGCGAGAGTGAAATTTTAAGCAATCCAATCATGGCGCCACTCACCAACCAACAGCAAAGCCAACGAAGCGCTCGCTCTGGCTTTCATAAAAAAATCCGTTGCATGCCAATCAACGCTGTTACAATACCAGCTGCACTTGCCACAGAGCCTGTAATAATATACAAACATAAAATACTATCTACCCATCATGGGATCAACCTACTCGTCACGTCTCCTGTCTTCGCAACCAGAATCTAAAGACTGTCTACTTCGACCGGGCGGACGCCTTCAAAACGATAGAAAATCTTCCAGCACGGTTGTCCCGGTCCTGGCAACGAGTTGATCTTAGCGGATGTGTCCTTCAGTATGGATAGGTCTACTGTGACATCGCATCAAACAGGCATTGCATACGATCTTCTTGCTGACTCTGTCCCTGACGACCTCGGAGATTCCGACTGTTGAGGGTACTCCCGAGTGGGCGTACTCAAGAGGGGAACTCCTATCATGAACTGAAGTGCAAGTATACTGAGAATTTGAAAAATAGTGCACGTGCAGGAGACACTATGGTAAAAATTATCATGCAATACGAAATTCGAATGGGAAAGGTGGTCTTTTAGTCCTGTTGAACAACAACTTCCGCCTTCACCGGTGCCTCCGCCTCCTGTCGCCCCTCAACCAAATAGTGTCCGGCGTACGTTCCAAATCAGAAGAGATCTATTAACGGTGAGTAAAAATGTATGCACGCTGTCAAATGAGTGTCCGTATTGAGCAGTTCTTAACAAGTGTGCATTTTTCCAATCTTATCCAGGAACATAAAGATGAGATTGGCCGTACAAATACTCTTCCTGTGCAAGTTCATGTTCAAGTTGAACAGAACGACTCCCGTCAATTGGGGGCCCCTAGGCCTACAAGAGCCACTTCGATCGGTGATGTTCCCAATGCTAGGATGGAAGGGTCGAAGGTAGATAATGCACCCGGAGCCGCTGGTTTTACCTCAACCCGGAGTTGATAAATATGTGATTCCATCAGAAAGCTTCCTTGACAGCAAGCATGTGGTCGTGTTTGGGGTCTTTCCGGCTACGATATTGCGGATGTAAAGCGATGGTAAAAAGTTTCGGAGGCGAAGTAAGGATTAGATATTCTAAGGGCAAAACAGGTAAGTATCGTTGATGTGTTTGTTTGTTTATGTGCTATCACTATGAAATCTCACATCTTCTTGCTACGATACATGTACTTTTCGCAGACTTCCTTTTAGCGGAAGACGACAATAGAAGGAAAATCAATGATTTTAAGAACAAAGGAGTTGAGCACATCACTTTAGCTGCCACGCTAGCACTTTTAAAGAAGAACACATCAGTCGACGAGGCTGATCATGTAGGTGGAGGGGTTGAACCATTATGTAAGTGATTCAGCAGTCTCTCATTGTCTTTTGTTTGGCATCTCGATATGAACTTACTCAACTTCCAAAATCTCTATTTTTCCGTGTCAGGGGTGCTGGTGTTGGTGCTGGTGTACCTTCGATGGCTGGTGCTGGTGATGGTTGCTTCGACTGGGGATGAGCTGGATGCCTTTAAGCTCAAGACGGCCGAAATGAACTTTCAGAAGGACAAACGAATTGCGGAATTGGAAGTTCAGCAGAAGGAGGACACGGTGAAGTTGGATGTTCAGCAGAAGGAGCACGCGGCGAAGTTGGAACTTCAGCAGAAGGAGAACATGGCGAAGTTGGAACTTCAGCAGAAGGAGTTGGAAGTTCAGCATAAGAAGGACACGGTGGAAACTCATGAGCGAATCAATAAGAACAAAATTGCTATTAGTGACGTACAGCTTGAACAGGTACGTATGAAGGTTGAACAGGTACGTATGAAGGGCGACATTACTAAAGTAGGCGCTACTGCCAACCGCGCAGATAGTAAGGCTGACGAGGCTCTCGAGTCCTCCAAAAATGCCAATGAACGCGTCGAGGGTCTTCATGACCAATTAAGTCGTACCGCAACGAAGAAGGATCTTCAGTTTTTGGAGGAGAGGATGAAGAAGGAGATGCGTCGTAGTGAAGATGATGGAATGAACAAAGATGGTGGTGAAGACGACGGTCTCGTCGGTGCAGCTCTTGATTTTTCCGACTCCTCTTCTGATGATGAGTCAGTGTCGTCACCTCGCCGTGCTGGAGGTAAGAAACTATTTCGTTCTTGCTTTGACTTTTTTTCTTTCAGACCAATATTCCCTCTCATTATTTTGTTCCTCCTCAGTCACCGCTGTAACTCCCATGGACAAGAAGCCTGTGAAAGTGTCTAGAGAAACTTATCATTCTTTTAGCAACCTACTAACACGTGCCATTGAGTATGGTCAAGAAGGAAAGAAGATTGAAATGGATGCTTTTATCAAAGAAGCAGAAGATATCATTGTCAAGACTGACCTTGCAGAAGAACGGGCCAAATTTGTCCAATTGTTCAACGTCAGATCTAAACTCGCAAGAAAGCTCTGCAGCAGTTATGACTTGAAGCCAGCTGCCCGCTAAGCATAAGTAGTGCTTGCGATGGGGGTGTAAGAGTAGATGGGATAACTACTCTTGTAGCTTAAATATTGTAAAAATTGTGTTGTTTGTCTTGTAGCTTGTACAATCTTGTTTACTAGAGAATAGTCGAGAGCGAGAGAGAAAGCTGCTGCACGCCAAGCTGGAAGATGAGCAGCAAGCTCAACGTGCAGGCATCTGATTCTCTAAGGCCGACCCCATTGGGGTTGGGTGCGCGCAGGAAGATGTAGCACCTCGCTCTCTCTCTCTACCATGTAACGCAGTGATAATGATAATCATATATACCGTTCTTGTGTCGAAAGAGCATAGCATCCTTTCTTTGTTGTTACAGGCGAGAAATAACTTTGAAGCTATCAAGAAAGTGTACATTATCATAATATGAGATTCATTGGGTACTTCATGGTGGCTATGCTGACGGGAGATTCTATCTGATGCTCTTGGGAGCTTACTGCTATGGCGTTGCAACAATGAACATGTGTCATGGAAGTTCGAGAATGTGGGTACATAAGGGTATCTACATAAGCGAAAAATGAGATGCCTGTCCTGCTGGTCCTGGCAGCTATGGGAATTGGGACAATCGTGCAAGGTTGGAGAGTGTTGTAGAAGAACGATAGTATAGAACACATCAGTCGACGAGGCTGATCATGCTCGTCAAGAGCAGGCAGCCGCTGCTGATGATACTTTGGCTTGTAATGCTCCCGATGCTGATGATGAGCTTCGGCGTGCCACTGATACAATTCAGCTTCCTGCTCAAGTTGGAGAGCAGCCTCGTCCTAATCCCAGCTGCATCACACCTGCCCCTGAACACGAAACAAAAGCTGCTTTGGATCAGCTGAACGCCTCTCCAATGTGTGAACGCCTTGTACCTTTGAATTCTTCTGTCTTCGGCCTTGTAATCTCTTACCGAGTGTATCACGCTTCCTTTCGGTTTCGCTTCTTGTATCCTAGAATCAAACTCTCGTACTCGCCACCGATACTTCTCCTGCTCTTGCAAATACACTTTCCAGCTTGCTATTGACAACAGTAGCCACACATTTATCCAGGTGCTGCTCTTCTTGTCGTAGTACTTTCCATTCTCAGACTTCGTTTCAGTCTTTGCCAGAACTAAACTTAACTTCACCTTTTCTGTCAGGCTTGCCTCATCAGTCTTCTCCAGACTTGTCGTCACTTCAGTCTTCACCTGCCTTATCTTCGCATTGCCTGCGCCATCGACTCCATACTCTTAATCTCTCCCAATATATCGCTTCGTATCACCATACTTCACCATACTGTGTTCATACTCCAATACAACATTGTTGCTACTCAGGCAGACTTCTACCATCGTATCATCCGTGCTTACTCCTCTACCGATATCTGTACCGACTTGTTGACTTGCCATACTGATATGCCAAACATATCCTTCAGCTCCAGCAACGCACATACAATCATAAGCATGAGAATGTTGAGCTACCACCACTCACTCTCCCCAGTTTGCATTGTCATGTTTCATCATACGACCTTCATGCATGTCACAATCACACTGTTCACGGCGTCCAGCGTTACATCTTCCACAAACTTCACACACCACAGGCAACTCCGTGTCATCACCCTTGGTCACCTCTTGATATAAAGAATGTCGAGTACTCATCAACACTCTCCCCTGCTCGAGATTCAAACTGTCGTCCAGGTTAACTTTTCCTTTGCCGACCGCCCTATACTTCAGGCTATCTCTCCCTTTTCGGACCGTCCCTATTCTTCAGGCTAACTATACCTTTACCGACCACCTTATCCAGGCTTTCTCTACCTTTGCCATGATCAACATTCAGATCTTCTGCGGCTTCGTTCAACCAACCAGACCTCATTGCCCTCGACACTTCGGGATTGTCGAGCAACCCAACACTCTCCCCCTCCTTTACTCTAGGATTATCGAGCAACATGATGCTCTCCCCCTCCTTTTACGCTGGGATTGTCGAGCAACATAATGCTCTCCCCCTTATTGAAATAACCAGCTAAACTATCAGTTATTTCAATACCCCTTGATCGACATTCACGACACTACAACTCACACTGTGCTCTTCTGCAGTATTCAAACTATTGTCTGAATCACATTCAACTTAAGATCTGTTTGAGCCATGCCTCTTCATAACACTAGGAAATTGTCGAGAACTCTCTCCCTTGCTCAACACGAAATTCCGAGACACTCTTTTCATTGACTTTAACTTTACCGATTGACACATCGTTTGAATCACAAGCCATCTTAGTTACTTTGGCATTTGCCGTCACACTACCAGTCCTTTCAGTCACCCCGACTTCCTGTCTATCTCTTCCATTTCCAGCCCTACCTAACTTCCAGGCCATTTTCATCATTTCCAACCCTGCTGAACTTCTCAGCTTTCAGACTATCTTCACTTCTTGCCCTGCCGAACTCATCGACTTTCAGGCTATCTTCATCATTACTTGCCCTGGGAATTCATCGACTTTCAGGCTACTTTTACAATTGTCTGCCCTGCCGAACTCATCGACTTTCAGACTACTGCCATACGTGTTGGCTTCCGAGCTTTGCTTTCTCTGGCCGAATCTCTCGACGTACGAGACACTGCACTCGCTCTTCCCATCGTATTCACATGTATTGACTTTCATTCTTTCTTTTCTCTGACCGAACCTCTCGACGTACAAGAAACTATTGTTGCTCTCATCAGCATCTCCTGTGCTGACTTCCAATTGCAATACTCTGCCGACATGTTCTCAAGGGACATTTCCTCTACGTACATTTCCATGCATCGACCCATCCGAGCCTGACTCAAAGTGTGCTCTGTCGATTCTATTTGCCGACCACTCCGAGCTAGGACGCCTAATGCTAACTGCAACACCTTTGATGTTTCCGCATTTACTTTTGCTGTGGACAATTTTCATGTCGTATCCAGCCTTCAACTTAGTTCTGTCTTGGTCATTTATTTATCATGTCTTCTCCGACATTCGACCTAACTGTTTTACTCAGGTCTCTAACACAACTAGAGAAAGGCAGAGCTGGTAGTGAGATCAATTCCTACCTAGAAGGCGTACGGATGACAGGGGTCCTGCTAGTGGCACGTTAACTTTACCTACTCTCCTGCTCCAGCTTTGTCAGATCCAGCTTTGGTGGTGGGAGAGCATGATTGTTTTGGCCCATTTTCTTCTTACATGCCTTTTTGTGCTTTGGACGATGATTTTTCTGACAGTTGACGCTGCAATATTTCACGAGGTTACATTGCACACTTCTTGAGTTTTACATCGTCAACTTCCGCTTTGCCGCAAGATGCACAACACAACACCATTATGTCGTCTACCTCTTCGTCTGCGCTCATGTTTTTTATAACGACACACCACCATCGCACTCCTGCAATTATAAGTATTCAACTGCTGTCTTTAGAACCCCATCAGACCGGCCGCCGAACAGCTATCTTCATAATATCGTTGAATGAGCATATATCAAACTGATAATACAGTCGATAGACCCATTTTTCACGTAGAATCCATTGGTGAAGTCGGCGGCTCGCGATAATCCATGTGGAGTTACGTAACGGCCTATACATCAGCGGCAGCGATTTTTTGCCTTCCGTCGACACACATGATATGGGCGTCGAGAAGGAGTGGTAACAATCAATATATCATGCTCACATGATCACCTCACTTCTGCATAGGTATGGTGGGTCACATAATGTCCGGAAGCAGCGACTGAAATGAGTGTGATAGCGTCATGGAACGAAATAGAATACGATGTGAAATTTGTAGCAGTATGAGACAAGTCCCTGCCTACATTACAACAATGAGTAACAACACAACAAACCCACAGCGAGCCAAAATTATGGCTGCCCTTGTTGTGTGGAGTTTTTTGTGTAAAATAATTTAGTGGAACCTGGGCCATCGGTTCCACTTTTTTCCCGCCAGTAGCAATCACAAGACCGTGGAAAAAGCGATCAAAACGCATAATTTTAAGACAAAGACAGAGACAAGCTAGTAATCAGGAATAGAGAAGCCGTCACTACCATGCCAGAAGGAACAGGCGGTGGCCGAGGTCGTGGACGGGGTCTGAGCCGCGGTCGGGGCAGGGGCAGAAGTAGAAGAGGTGGCCGTGGCGGTGGTGGCGGCAACAATGGGAATAAAGGTGGAGACTCTACCACTCCAACCAAGGCATCGTCGAAGGGGAATAATGATTCGAAGAAGCCTAATGAACAAACTCCAACTAAGGCGCCAAGGGTTGATCCAATCGAGGAGAAGATGCGATTGATGGGCGATCAGGTGAGTACATATCTTGTGTCAATAACAATAATTTGCCAATCAAATTTTATTTGAAACATCATCTAAACATTATGTAATTATCATACTCTCTCTTTTCTGCATTACACACCACTATACTCTAAAACTTCATCCAACCAGGATGTTCTGATTGCATTTGGCCCATTCATCCGCGCTGGGAATCAAGATGCAGTTCGTGTCCATCAACAATATTTGTCTAACAACAAGCAAATTGAGTTCATCAATAATGCACGTCAGTTTCTAATTGGTCAGGAAAGGAGGGCAAACGAAACCAAGCCTATTTTACCGGTGGAAGCGAAAACAGTGGCAGAAATTGAGGCTGCTCATGGTAATAACAACTCGACACAAAACAATGCTCCCCATGATGTGATGCAGCCAAATTTACCGACATTACCTCCTGGGTTGCTGACTCCACAAAAACTACCTTCGTTGCCTCCAGGATTGACCAGTCCCCAGCGGCAACAGCAACAACCGCAGCAGCCGCAGCATCATCAGGGAGGGATTCAAAATAATAACAACATGTTACGAATGCCGCCAGGGATGGGACTACCTCCTCCTCAAAACAATACAGTATCACAAATTAATCGTCCACCTGGAATGCCACCACCCAGTCCTACTGCTGCCCCGGTCGCCACCGAACCAATGTCATCATTGCCAAAACCTTCATCATCGATTTTACCAGCACCTACTCCGGCTCCAGTATTGCCACCAAAGGAATCCAAAACGGAACCCGACACCACTCCTGCAGTAAAAACGCCAGCAAAGCCAGCGAAGCAATGGCGGATACAAACACGATGTGAAGAGCAGCCTGGAAGATTGTTTGCAAATGATATGCCCGCTGCTTCGTTCAATTTGGCTGCAGCAGCACAAAACAAGCCTACTTCTCTTATTGCCAGGACACGCTCGGAGCTTACAGCACGCTGGGTCCTCCCATTGCCATACTTGCGAAATCGTGCTATTCGTCGGTTTGAAGAGTTGAAAAATGCTGCGGAAGAAAGTAAAGTTACACGACCCCCTCCCCAGAATTTAACTATTCGCGATGCATTGAAAACCCTGACGGTGGGATTATTCCGCAGAGGTGCAATGGATAATGGTGCGTCGTCATCCATCGTGAGCAAGGAGATCTTATGTGCTGATTCGAAAGATGGTCCAGATAAGGATTACTTCTTTAATATTGATCAGAGGACCGACACGGTCTTTGGAACCGTTCCATTCTATGCTCCACGGACTCCTGGTAATGTGGTATTTCGGCTGTACTTTGAGGATGAACCTCATGTAACACTCGCTTGTGGGCCCTGCATTGAAGTCGTACCGAATGATAGTGATTATGATTCCGTCTTGCGCTTTATATTGTCAAACTTCAAATCCAAAAAGACAAATGGAATGTCGTCCTTAAGTGCATTGGCCACTGTATTCGAAATGTTCAAACCGCGACGTACAAACGCCAACTTTAACGATGCTGGGCGAATGGCATGGGGATGTGTTTGTGAAGCTCGCAAGGTGGTTGAGCAGGCAGCACAGAAGTTTGTGAATCAGAAGGAGGAGATCGAGGAAAGGTTAGAGGCAATCAAAATCAAGGAGGAGCTCCCCGATTTGAAGTCGCTCAACGTGTCTGGTGGAGACAACGAGACGAAGAAGGAGGAGGATGAGAACGATGACACTGACGCAAAAAATGATGCTATTATGAAGGACAAATTTACAAATGAACGGAAGTGGAGGGAGATGCAAACATGCGTATTCATCAATTCTTCGGGCTGTTGTGTCGAACAAATACATTCATCTCCTCATGAAACGCGATTTATTGTCAACTATGCGTCTTGAGTACGAACTCTGGTGCCCATTATGTGATGCATTTGCGCCGATTCCATTTGTCAAGACCAAATTTGAGGCCTCTAAGATGCCTGGAAATGTATCCGCCTTCCCTTATCCGGCAGGAAAGGACCATTACCAAATGTGTCGAAGCAGCAAAGAGGAAATGCAAACAAACCATGTTGGGTTTCGTCCCACAGTTGATAACGTTGGAGAGATAGCGAGAGGGGGGAAGAAAGGTCGTGATTTCTTTTTGGATCTGTCATCTGCTATGAACGAAATGTACACAAATGAGTATGCCGTCTCTGAGAAGGTTTGGAGACGAAGAGAACAAGTGCGTGCTGCTATTGAACAAGTGATGTCAAATAGCCGTGAATTTCCTCCTGGAACAAAGTTGCTGTATTTGGTTCCTCTGCAAACGGGTTTGGCAGTCCTAACTCAGATCTGGATCTCTGTTTGAGCATCCCTGCTTCCGCCGCAGATTTTACCAATGATGGCAAAGGCGTCGAGGCCATGACTAATCTTGCAAGCAAGTTTACTGCTGCAGGCATGCGAGATGTCAACACGGAACGTTTGACAGCTAGGATCCCCATTGTCAAGTTCAATGTTCCTTACAATGACAATGGAACAGAAATCCTGGTGGAATGTGATCTATCGCTCCAAAATCCTTTGGCTCTCCTCAATACATCTCTGCTCCGCACATATGCTACGATTTCGCCTATGTCATGTGTCCTTGCTTCCATCATTAAACGATGGGCAAAGAGCCGTGACATCAACAACCCCTCGAAACACACACTTTCTAGTTATGGAATACGTCCTCATGCTGACATACTTTCTCAAGAACGCTCGACGAGGTGACGGCAACCCAATCCTTCCGAACCTGCAATGGGTTGACCCACAGTGGGCACAAAATCCAACAAACCCGTACCGAGAAATTGCAGCGAAGCCCAAGAGTCCACAAACACTTGTAGCGCACCCAACTTTGGAGAACTATGTAGTCAATTCATACTTCTACAGACAAGGACTGGAAGGGTTACAGAAGTACTGTGCAGACAACAACGGTCCAAGCACCATCGGCGTCCTCCTGGCATCTTTCTTCCACTACTTTGCATACACCTTTGATTACAAGAAGCATGTCGTCTCTCTCGGGAATAAACTCGTCGAGAAAGAAGTCAAGGCCGAAGAGGACGGATGGAGTGTATACAAGTCCGGTCTTGCCATCGAAGACCCCTTTGAATTATTTTATGATGTTGCGCATGTCGTAAAGGCAAACAACTTTCTTCATATAAAAAAAGAATTCGCATTGGCCTATTCCAAAATTGCAAATGAAGCACAGTCCAAGAGAGACATCATCACGGGTAAGGAATTGATTGATATGATTTGCGAGCCCGTGAGTCAAGATGAAGGCAGGGATTAAATGCACCCATCTTCTTTTTTATTCAACATGATAGCTATACTTAAAAATGAACAAGCGTAATGCTATTATAAATTACTTTGCTACAATATCTGTTTCTGCAAAATGTATTTGTTTCTGTGTTATCTCTCCACTTTGTAAAAGATAACTAATGCCCATCTAGTCCCCCTAGTGATTGGATTCGCCTGGTGCCAAACAGCTCTATCAATGAACGCAATATCACCCGACCTAGTATCATAGACAATCTCCTCGGGTCCTCTGGTTCCATTTGCTGATCGTTTTGTTCGTCCCATCCCAGAATGTCAGTCCTCCACCGTGTCCTTCAAAGGAATTTTCTTCCTCGCTCGCAGTCCATCGATCTATTGGTAATGCAACCACGACACTCCCATCCACTTTGCCTGCTCCATCTACATGCTTCAAGAGAGCATTCTCATCTGGAGCGGGTGTATATCGCGTAATGAACGTCATTAATCTGGACACAATTGGATTCCCCTCCTCATCTACCTTGTAACTAGATGTGGTTTTATCATTACAAGCGTGTTGCTGCCGATACCACGACGCAAAAAGATTATTGCATGTGTCAAGTAGCTCCCTACAATGACTTTTCAGCCCCTCGTGCGGATTAGTGCAGGGAATGCCCGACTCCATAACTTCCAAATAGCACGATATCTTCCACTGCTTAATATTGGCCACGCCACCATTTATAAGTAACAGTTTGCGGCCTGAAATAAATCTGCAAACGATCGATGGCATCAAGTAATCGAGATAGGTGGGCGAGATTGCTCCCGGTATAACGAGATGCCGCCGTTTATTCAGCTTTGCTCGGACTACACCTTTGATTATTTGTTTGTTGATCTCGATAGGGTTGGAGACTATACTGCCAACGTTTTTCGTTCAGCTCGACATTATTTCTTTTTATATCAGAGTCTTCTTGACGCTGCTTAGCAGTCTCCTCCACCGCTTCTTGGGATGCAATTGTCATCGTCATAAGTAGCGTTGCCTGTTTGACAAAGGCTGCGCTGTTTGTGGTGCTTGCTATTGGAGGTTGTGGAGATGGAGGAGATGGGAGAACGGGATGATTGAAGATGAAGATGATTAAGTTGAAGTTGAAGTGTCCGTATGTGTCATAAACGACATTTAAATCAGATGATTTGAAGAAAATGAAGTAAGAAAACAATTGTTTGCAACCTTTTGCAACGCACGGCAACTACCAACGATCAGAAACAATGATATTCAAATAATGTTGTTCTATCACTGCACCTCTGGCGACCATAATGATGTGCATTGTTTTGCTGCTGCTGCTGTGCCCTGTACTGGTGTCTTGGGTCTATCTGGTGAAACACACAAAGAGTTCGAGAAGCTTCAGGAAATGATGTCGATGTCGGGAAAGTTCAGGTTGTGGGTGATCCATGCTTTGTTGGGGCTTGAATGCATCCATGCAGCAGAGCCGCACCACGATGCTACTGATAGCGGTGACACAGGTGCCCAAAAGATGAAGAGAGTTATCGAAGAGGAACATGAGATTGGTTTCATCCAAACACTCCTAGTACATCCCACTCCTATTTCAGTTCAACAATCTGATTACCAAACGATTGAGGTTTATGAAAGCGATCACTTCGGCAAGGTATTCTTATTGGACGAGGCCTTGCAGCTCACTGAAAGAGATGCGCCGCATTACAATGAGATGCTGGCACACGTGCCCATGATGGAGTACTTGGCAGTGCAGCAGCCTGATGAGGGTGGAACTATCAATGCGTTGGTAATTGGGGGTGGAGACGGATATGTAACTAGTGAGCTGCTGAAATACCCAAATGTAGTCATTGACCACGTTGATTTAGATAAAGAGGTGATCAATGTATCAAAGGAACATTTTGAGTGGTCGTCGGCTTGGGAGGATGAACGAGTGAACCTCATCGTTGGTGATGGAGCGGCATTTGTCCGGGAGCAGGTAGAGAAGAAGAAGAAATATCACGTAATTGTACAGGATGCCTCCGATCCATTCTGGTACGATGAAAATGGGGAAAAGATCATATTGCCTAGTCATGTGCTTTATGATATGAAGCATTTTGATGGTATCTATGCACTGCTTGAAGATTCTAATGGTGTGTTTATGTTTCAAGCCGAGACATACAACATTCCCAGCAACCTGGAAGAGATTCAAACGTGGAAAAAGAGTCTGGAAGAAATTGGGTTCGATGGTGTACGCTACGGTAGTATTGCAATCCCGACATACTCAACTGGGCAGATCGGTTTCTTTGTCGCTCATGTTAGCAACAAAGACATGGTGTGCAAATCTGACGGGGGAGTGTGTACTATGGATCTATCCGCAGGATTGATCGATTGGACAGTTGTATCATCTCAGTTTGAGAAAATAACAGGTACGACAAAGTATTACCATCCTCGCATTCACCGAAGCGCGTTTGACCTTCCATTTTGGGTAGAGGAGGCGATTTATGATAGTAAAGAGTAGATCTAGATCAGATCTTCGAGTCTACATTAAGGGCAAACAGATAGCCAGCCAACGTATGTTACTTAAGGGAAAATGCCCGGGTAGATTATTAACGGTATAATAAAAGCTCGAAGAAACCCTAACGAAACAGAACTCATACCTGATGAGGTCCACTCTGGGATGGCCGCGAGCTACACTCTAGCACCATGTCGTATCTAACGCTGTCAATAGATCAAGCAACTGCTTGCAGTGGCCCGATAACTTGGGTTACGATAGCATGGAAAGATATATTACAATAATCATGCTCTTTATATGTGTATCGGCCATGCTGCATCCTCGTAGTCGTAGGTGACCTGATGAGGTCCACTATGGGATGGCCGCGAGCTACACTCTAACACCATAACGGATCTAATGCTGCCAATGGAGCAATTAACAGCTTGCAGTGGCCCATTATGATTGATTGCGATAGTATAGAATATACATGCCACTACTCAAGCTCTTTCTATGTGTATCGGCCATGCTACAGCCTCGTTGTCGTAGGTGACCTGATGAGGTCCACTTCGGGATGGCCGCGAGCTACACTCTAGCACCATATCATATCTAACGCTGTCAATAGATCAATCAACTGCTTGCAGTGGCCCAATATGCTGGGTTACGATATTATGAAAGGATATATTCCAATAATCATGCTATTTATATGTGTATCGGCCGTGATAAGTAGAGCTAGCGGCCGTCTCAGTTGCCTCATCAGGTCACCTACGACGCTGTAGCGACGCCCATACGACCAAACAATGCTTGAGCCGTGAAAACAATGCTTCTATACTATCATGGCCGGCTATGATGGATAACTAGAAGCTGTTGATTGTCGTATTCACAGCGTGAGATACGATATGGTGCTAGAGAGTAGAGCTAGCGGCCGTCTCAGTTGCCTCATCAGGTCACCTACGACGCTGTAGCGACGCCCATACGACCAAACAATGCTTGAGCCGTGAAAACAATGCTTCTATACTATCATGGCCAGCTATGATGGGTCACTAGAAGCTGTTGATTGTCATACTCACAGCGTGAGATACGATATGGTGCTAGAGAGTAGAGCTAGCGGCCGTCTCAGTTGCCTCATCAGGTCACCTACGACGCTGTAGCGACGCCCATACGACCAAACAATGCTTGAGCCGTGAAAACAATGCTTACATACTATCATGGCCGGCTATGATGGATAACTAGAAGCAGTTGATTGTCGTATTCACAGCGTGAGATACGATATGGTGCTAGAGAGTAGAGAAGGATAGATTCCAATAATTATGCTCTTTATATGTGTATCGGCCATGCTACAGCCTTGTAGGTGACCACTCATGCTCTTTATATGTGTATCGGACATGCTACGGTGACCTTATGAGGTCCAATCTGGACTGGCCGCGCAACATTCAACAGCATATCGTATCTAACGCTGCCAATGGAGCAATCAACAGATTGCAGTGGTCCATTATGATTGGTTGCGATAGATGGATGGCATATTCCACTACACATTGAGATGTTGTCCGAACAGTGTTCGTACGACACTTACATACCATCATTCTATCATCAGTGACTCATTCTTGGACTCATCAACAATTTCACTCATCTCTTGTATTGTCCTGCACCAACCCGGTATTTGTGTGTACCATACATGGGCTAAACACAGATTTACTTCAAATTTATTTTAATTACTAGTGTAAAACACACCTTGTTTAGTAGGCCTCCGTTCACATAAATGTCGGGTGGTGCTGCCATGACTCATCATTCATCATTCACAAAAAGAACAAATACGATGAACATTTCTCTCTTTCCCGTTCTTATAATTTCAACACATACCTCGTGGCCTACTCCTACAATATTATGAGGACATCATCAACAATATATCTTGCTTTATCCGCATTAATATCGAACGGTAGCCATGCCTTTCAATTATCTCATCACCACGTTGTTAGCAGTCGATTTGCCTCGGTTCAAAGTGTAACATCTTTGGGATCAACGAAATCAAGCTCGGCACCATCCGTAGTTCTTGACCGTGTGTTCGAAATTGACAGCAGGCCTATTATTTTATTCGATGGAGTGTGTAACTTATGTTCCTCGGCTGTAAATCTAGCGCTTGACTGGGACCCTCGTGGCAAACTCCGTTTTGCAGCTCTCCAGTCCAAAGTGGGAAAAAATCTTCTCCAAGCTCATGGTCGCGATGCAAATGATATTAGTTCGATTGTGTTTGTAACCCCCAAGGGTGCATACACCAAGTCTGACGCTATTTTGGGAATTACACAAGAATTGAATCCATTACCATTTGTTCCTTTGAAACCGCTTGCATTAGCTGGACAATACATGGTGCCACAAATGTTGCGTGATGCTGTTTATGACGGTGTTGCTGATAACAGATACTCCATCATGGGAAAGAGAGATGTGTGCAGATTTGATGCTGATGGAGAGTTTGATGATAGATTTGTTGATGACAATCTTGCCGAAGTCTAGGAGTAGTTTACTTTTGAGTGATTCGTTATTTTAGGTAAATTCAATTATTACACAACATCAAATGTATATAGTATAGACAAATATAGCATCACTACCTCGTTGAATCCAGTCTTCAATCTTCAAACGACTGCGTAGCTTCATACTCACTTAGCAGTGCCCAGTGTCTGGCCTCGAGATTTTCTACCTGCCTCGACGCTGCATCTCTCTCTGCTCTTGCCATTCGAAGCATCCGCTGGGAGTCTTCGACGTCGCGCAAGACTAAACCCAGCTCCTTTTTCCAACGTACCAGCAGCCGACCCTCGCACGCCATCTAATTGCCTCTCATAAAAGGTTGCATCTGCTTTCAACGCAACCACCTCCTCCTTGGCATCCTCTACCATGTCCTCCTTCTTCTCCAAGAACTTCTTCGCCCTCTTAATTTCTTCCATGGCATCCATTGCTGCCATTCTTTGTACATCATCCGAAACTGGACCATTAGGACCCCATGCTGCCACTCCCCTCGGAGGGACACGATCCATCTCAAGAGCACGTTCTTCCCACGATCTTCTTCCTCTTCTGGGTGGCATACGTTCTCTCTCAGATGCGTAAGTTGGTTCAATATCGATGTACTCATCATCATCAAAATCTTCGTCATCTAGCTTGTATGCATATCCCCTTCTTCGTCGACGACGTCCTTCTGATGGAAACGGCATGTATTCATCATCTTCATCCATCATCATGTAATCTTCACCATCCATTGGTCCCAATCCAATGGCCTGGTCATAAGCTGCCGCTCTTGCATCTATAACATCATTATTTCTTCGTCCACTCCTTCTTCTATTCTTCCGTCCTCTTCGGCTGCTGCTGCGAGACATTTCTTCGTCAAAGAAGTCCGGCTCAATATCATACTGCGGCATACCAGGTGGCGGCATAGACTCCATATTCGGTGGCATGTCCCCCGGAAATGGACGATGAGGTGGCGGAGGAGGCATACCTCTCATTTCATCAGCAATGAACCTTTGATCATCACTCGTCAAATCTCCCCCAGTTCGTCCCTTACCAAACTTTTTGGAATCCCAATCGGAACCTGTATTTCCAAAATCCTGTATCACAGGATCTCGTCCTCCCCGTCTCATCTCTCTCATCATTCGTCGTTGTTGTCTCTCATCCCTATCACGGAGTAAATCCAGAGCATTGAACTTCCCTCGTGTCCCCCCAAACATGGTCCTGTCAGAAGGACGTGTGACATCTGGGTCAAACCCAAACCAGAATAATTTATCATAAAACCCCTTGATGGGACGAGGTGGGGATGGGCCACCCGAACGGAAAGAGGAACGTGAACGAGATGGTGGTGGTATGCCATACTCATCTTCTACATCATCATAATATTCATCCTCTTCAAAGAATTCATCTTCTTCATCACGCCATGGAGCTCTTGCCGCAGCATTTCGCTTCGTCTCCCACCACTCTTCATCCTCGTCATCAGTACCACGTCTGCGATTATTTCTCCTCCCACCACGACGACGACCACCCGTTGTCGGATACCGATCCAATTTATTCATTGGATTCATCCAAAAATTCCCTCCATCCCCATCAAACATCATCCTCTCATCTCTCTCCCGTTGTTGTATCATTGCTCGTGCCTCCTCTTCCATGGCGATACTCCGCTCCAACGCCGTACTCCGCTCACGCTCCATTGCCATATTTCTATCACGCTCCATCATCATTTCCGTATTCCTATTATTAGGTTGCTGTTGATCCGCCTGTATCATATCATCCGCCATATTCATCCCCATCATCATATTATTCCCCCCCTTTTTCATCCCCAAGCCATGCTTACTCGCCTCCCAATCATCCTTGGTGCCAAAATCTTGAATGATGGGATCAGCGACGCGATTGCGACTTTTCATTTTCTTTTGCCATCGGTCGTCGCGATAGTTGTTGTTGTTGCCGTTATTATTGCCATTGTAGTAGCCATCGTCCATCATCATGTTGTTATTCATACTGCTAGATAGTATAGTGAATTTACGAATGGTGCCGTAGGGGGGCATATTGACATATGAGGATGACGAGAGGGACATGCGGTGATCTCTCCGTTTTTTACTATTGCGGCTAAGGCTGCTGCTGGTTATTATTTGAATGTTATTCTTTGAAACACATGATGTGGATGTCGATGATACTGCTGGTGGTGTAGGTGAGTGGTGATGCCAATGATTATTATTATGGCTTACGAAACCGCAGCAGTTTATTATTGATGCATCTTCTCTAGCAGCCCCACTGTTGGCTCCGAGAGGAGCAGTAGTAGCAAGGCGGCGGTGGCAAGCATCATCGTTGCTATTGTACTTTATTTGCATCAGAAGAATGAATCAATGGTCTTTGCGCCCGTTCAAAATTCAAATTTGACAACTTTGACGTGGAACTCGGTGGAACTTCTTAGTAACTTTTTGAAAGGTATCGTCATCATCTCACTATCGTGGTGTCGGTGAATCCTCCATCCCCGATGATCCACCACTCTGCCATAATTTTTGACGACGATACCTCATCACAACCAAAACCATAGTCAAGAACAAATCAACTGAATCAAAGAAGCAACAAAGCAAGCGGGCCAAGCTTGATCCAAACGAACAACCCACCTTGACTGAAGACGAGAAGAGAGTGATTTTGATTCAATACCAGAAAGAGCATGAATCGGATTCGACAGATACTCTCTTGGAGGAGTATCTCAAGTTTATGAAGGTACATATTTTCATTCATAGCTATTGTCTTTTTCTCATGCCTTGCCTCGACTTGTACAGGCTTCATTTGTCTTATCATATTTGTAGATCAAGCTAACATATGTCAACTTCATTCCTCATCATGATGTGTATCTTTCTGTTGCAGATCAAGATCAACGAGAAGAACACTGTAGAGTGTGCCGCACCTTCCAAAATGATAGACGAGATGTGGCATGCACATATCCTTTCTACGAAAGAGTATCAGCAGTTTTGTGAGCGTAATAACAATGGTGTCTTTATTCATCATGACCCCAGTATGACGGATGTTCCAGCCCGCTACAGGATTACTTGGATGCGTTACGTGGAATGTTTCAAGAGTGAGCCTAAAGATAGGGCAGTCTGGCCAATGTATGAAGTGGAGGAGGAGGAGTATGATGAGTATGGTGATTATGACGATTATGGTTGTGGATAAACGCGCGAGGAGGAAGAGGATAGGATAAGGATACAGGGGTAAGCAGATAGAGATAGATGGAGTTGAAAGTGTTACGGTAAACTAGATGGAATTAACTGGGGAGCGCAAGGGTTCTTTCTTTCTTAGCCGCATCCTTCGCAGTGAACTCGAAAACATTGATCTTCATCGCTGTATATGTAGCATCATTCAATGATCTTTTCATATTTATCAAGCTAAAGCTGTGCGTGCAGAAGGCAATCAACACAATTTTGCAAGAGATTGGAGCCCCCCAAGAGAATCGGTCGGCCAACGGGGCGATCTCCTCTCCTTATACGGTTATCTCAACTCGCAGAAAGCAGGGAAGAACGAGAGATCCATTTTATCCATTCCTTCTGAACCCACCCAATGCAACGACCATGCGAACACATGACATTGGTATTTTCTGTAGAACGCATGGTCGTTGCATTGGGTGGGCTCATACTACTATCGTGATGAACAAGCAACTTTTCCGCATCATGCATTTGCTGGGCAGTTTACATCTGCTAACAATAGCCGCCGCTGCCGCTGCAAGTGAGACTGTAGCAAATGATGCACAAGATGTCCTGATCACAGATATGCTCAATTGGCTGCGTGCCAACGGATCCTTCATCAACGATAAACTTCAAATCCGACGCATCGATCCTGATGATCCAACGTCTCCTCGAGGGATATTCGCGTTGGAGTCTTTGGAGGAGGGGGAGACTGTTTGCAACATCCCTTGGGAGCTAATGATCACTCCATCCGAAAATTTAGATTCCTATTTAGAGCTTCCTGAGAGCGAGCGGTTGGACTGCGGGACCATCAACGCTGTAATTAAAGAGATTAGCAAGAGCGAAAGTGACATGACGCCGTATGGGAAATATTTGCTCTCGCAGCCACGTGCATACACGGTTGGGTTCTGGTCTGAAGAGGGTCAAAAGCTCTTCTGGGAAATGACTGCTGATGAAAAGTTGCCTCCTATATGGATTGAAGATCTTTTAGAGGAATGGGAGGAGTATTGTGATGGAGATGGCGAAAATGATGATCACGTGCATGCTGTGATGTTAGTGAAGACAAGAGCAGACTATCAGTACCTTGTTCCTTTCTATGGTGAGTTGTGTGAGCCACTCATAGGTTTGGGTTTGATGTAATTTGGTATTATTGAGCTCCACATTTCTAACACACCTTTTTTCATAAGACATGATGAACCATAACAATGGCAAAACCAACGTTGCGCATAAGTATGATCCATACAAAGGCGATCCCATCGACAAAACAGGTTATGAAATTGTGACGAGCAAACCTATATTGGCAGGAGAAGAGCTATTCAATTCTTACAACCACTGTTCGATTTGTCAACATTATTACGATTGGTTTGGTACACCGGAAATGTTTCTGCATTTTGGCTTCGTGGAGGGATATCCGCAGCGCTGGCTATTTGATTTTGCTCGTGTGAAGTTCGATTTGGATTGGAAGGATGGCGACGAAGGAACAGGTAAGGCGTCTTTGTATTGTTTTGAACTGTATCTGTATACAACCGCGAACTTGGCTGACTTTGATGCAATGATATCAATATAGGAGAAGTTGTTGTAAACTTTCTTGTACCTCCATCGAAGAAGGGCATGGACTTGCTGAAGAAGGAGCATGACCGCTTGGATAAATTTGGACAGAAGCGGGAGCAGTCAAATGAAGAAGTCCCAGAGAATGAGCTTAAATCTCTATGGGAGTATTATGATGCATTGAACAATGCTCTTCGTTATGCATTGGAGAGCAATGCTACCCTTGTCGATGACGTGTGGTCGATGGGCGATGGTTGGTGGGTTCAAGACGGTACCCTCAAAGCAGAAGATGTCGGTGAGCACTGTGTCCGTCAATGGAAGGAAAACGGCAATGATGAGTTGTGAGGAGGATTCCATTCTATATTTCAGATGAAGGACAGCAACAAGTGCAAGGCAGTTTCACATTAAACTACATTGATGAAAGTACGATAACTAACTGTCTCAGCCGCCTCCGTCACTTTGACTCTGAAACATTAAACTTCTTGCTAGGTGTTTTTCATACCATCCTCCATCCACTCGTCAGCAATTGGATACTAGATCGTACAATACATCGTACGATACGATCTTCAAAGTGCAACCAGAACCAGGGGCTGGAACCTATTGTATGGGAGAAGAGAGAAGTCATCCAGGACTTTCACATCTCTCTTGTCGCCCTTCATTCCCCCTCTCTTTGGATCTTTTAGGTCGGTCATGCGTACGTCAGAAGAAGAGGCTTCGCTAGCTCTGAGTGCCGCTTTAGATATATTTTAATACTAATTCCTCTATAGAAACGAACAGGGCAAGACGATATATCAGAAGGTCTGACATAAGTACGGAACACTGCTCACAAAATGGGTTCCCGAGCTAAATGCGGAAGAGGAACGAAGGTATATGTTGTTCCGAGGACCAAGGAACAAACATCACCTTGATCTGCCATCTATTGTATTGACCACACACCGCATAGAGAGCCCGCAGAGCTCAGTATCTGTTCCAAAGATAAGAAGCAGGCACAATGGTATCATTGAGAATATTTTCGTGTACGCCTGTTATGGCAGCGACTGCATACCTTCTCGTGTTCTTGCGTGTAGGATCAGCTTTTCCAGTTATCAAACGCAGTCACCATCAACTTATACAAAAGAATAATAAGTTAAGTACTTCTCCACTATTCAGCTCTGTGAGTGCACAAGATTTACTGTACCAAGATCAGCAAGATGCCATGCTTCGACGCGCCCTCCGAGAACAAGAGTTATTATCTCAAAACAATAAAATGAAGGAACTTCTGGCTCCCAAACTGAAAGCCAAACCACCCAAATCAGGCACCGGATTTGGCAACGCGGCATCGAACAAGGCATATGATCCTGCAGTACAAATGGCTAAGGAGCAAGCCAAGGTCGTTCGGAAGGAGGGCGTCATCCGCATTGACAGTGCTATTTCAGACGAAACGGCAGATAATCTCCGTGGTCATATTCTTGAACAACAACAAATTGCGGCCATTGAAACAGATAGAGATGTATCCTCATCCCGTATGTATTATGGTGTCGAAAACAGACGCAAGAGTAGATGTGATCTGCAATTGAGTCTGTTAAGGGGAGGCTTCTCCGCATACCTGGGCAACGAAATTGACTTTGAGTTATCCTACAAAAAGCCCTTTACCGTAGCCGATGCATTACAAGAAATGCTTGGCAAGGATGGCTCACTCCGACATCTCTACGAAAATCTTGTCACGCCCAATGGTGAATTGTACGAACTAGCAGCTGTCATTACCGATCCTGGAAGTAATCGACAAATGGTGCATCCAGACCTCCCATATAATTCAAAGGCACCGCTGTACGTCATCTTTCTTGCACTTCAAGATGTCACGGAGAACATGGGGCCAACTTCTTTTTTACTTCGGACGCATACCTCCAAAGCGAACGTTGTATTCAATAGTGGCGACGCTGATGAGAAGGAGCAGCTATTGCTCAAATCCGACTGCCGTTTGAGTACACTGAAGAAGGGCGACGCCGTGTTATTTGATGCAAGGTTGCTTCATTGTGGAAATGCTAATGACGAGGCAACTAGAGTCCTGTTTAACTTTTCCTTTCGGAATCCGGAAGTTAAAGGAAGCTTGGGATATAAGGGAAGTATTCGACCTGGATATGAGGGTGCCATGACTTTAGGAGATATGACCAATGCTTTGAATGCATACCATGTAGGTGGTGATGAAAATCCTTTTGCCAACTACGTAGCCTAAATGAAAGTAGATGTTTCCTCTAAACTTACTTTGGATTCGTTAAATACTTGCATGTGCAATGTATCTAAAAGGAGCGCTACGACATTCTTTACCTCGCTGCGACACTTGCTCCTCGGACAGCCGACGGCTGAATGAACACCTCATCCACCTGTCATTTGTTCTGTGTTCTTGTGCATGCGTTGATGGTTGATGATGGCTTCAGTATCAGCTGTATCTCTCATAATTCCAATCCAACTACTCTCATCAACGCAATATGTATGGTAGGCAATGGTGGTGATGATCTCCTCCACCAGATCCTTCCTTTCTATCAAAGGGATCCCTTTATTTCTGTTGACGTTCCGCTCATTAGTTATGCCAGCCGCCTCCCAAAAATTCATAGACACATCAGCAGCAACATCAACAGTTTCCGATTTCGGTAAAACTCAAGCTGATAATCAGAATAAGCTCAAAGTGGATGACGACGACTCATCATTGCAATTTACCCCGTTTACAATTCGGTTGCACCTGATCCGCCACGGAGAAACACTCGCCAATGAACGCAATATTGTGCTTGGTCAAGGCGACTCGCCTCTGACAGATAAAGGAATTGCATTGGCGGGGATATCTGCGCAGAGCAGATATATCAACGGTAGAACAGAGGCAATTCGTTATTGGCGAACCTATACTTCGGATTTGTATCGTGCTCATCGAACTGCCAAGATTGTTCTCGGGTTGGAAGACATCCATGGCAATACGAGAGATGATGGCGAGCAGCAACAAACAACATCAGATGAAGGAGGCAATGATACCACCGACAACATCAACAACAATATCGATCTCATAGTCGATCCACGGTTAAGAGAGCTTGCCAAGGGGCCTAGAGAGGGTTACCTCAAGACGCTGTCATTTGAAGAAGCTATGTCGAGAAGACTCCAAGCAGCAATAGAAGATAATAGGTATCAGCTCGACCAGAAAATCAAGGTCCCCAAGCTAGAAAGCATCTCTGATGCATGGGGCAGAGCTACGGATTGGATAGGTTCACTTGTTCAGGATGCATCCGATGATTATCACTCGTCAATGTCGGGCAAAAAGGACGTGGACAACATTGACGCATCATGCAACACCGATGACAATGAAACAGAAAAGATTTACAATGTGTTTGCCCTTTCACACTCGGCCCTCATTCGCACAACGATTCATAAAATGGTAGATGCTCAGCTCCCAAAGAATTATGCCTTGACCAACGAGGGCTCACTCCTCCTACCCAATTTATCTAGAACGGTCATCGATGTACGACCCTATTATACTAAGCTTAAGAGGAGTGGATCCTCCGAAGGCAAAGGTAATGATGCCATCAACGGAGACATTACTCTTCGATGGAAGTACAGGCTTGTGCATCTGGCCGATGTTAGTCATTTGAGTGCTGATCCATCGATTAACACTAAGCGGCCACCATATCTGTGAGAAGATAAACCAACACCATCATTGCCATTGCATGGCTGAGGAAAGCGTATCGAGACATTTTTGGCACATGTATCGTCTATCAGACAAATACTATCTATTATAACATTACCCTCGAAATATGACTACACTGAATCATCATCACTATCCTCTACTTCACCCACACTACTTACTTCCTCTTCCTTTTTGCCAGAGTCAATATCCACGTGGACATAAGCACTCTTATCCATCTTTTCGAGCAAGTGTGCCGTTATGTACTTATTCATTGAGAACATTGTTACCTTGGAATTCCCTCCCAGGACACGTTTGAGTTTTGCATCGCAAAGAATCTCTCGTTTGTCTTCGGGGTTCTGAAGAAGAAAGATGAGACATTCAAATAATGTGAGTACGAATCGAGCAATGTAAGTGCACTTCTTATCAAGAACATGACAAGACCAGTATCTAATCATCTCACCTGAAGATCATTTTCACGAATATACTTCCAAAGAGCTTGCGTTACTTGAGGCCTAGGTAAGATTGACTTTCCCACCACAGCCACCAAATCATCCGATAATCGGTACGGTGCTTGCATACCAGGAGCTTTTTTCTTCTGTTCCTTCTTCTTCTTTCTCCCACTACCACCATCCTCCGCCTTTCTCTTTCTAGTTGACGGTGTCAAATCCAATGGTTTGAACGGATGTATATGCGGGGAAATGTATTTGTTCATCGTAAACATACTAAACGACTCGACATCCTTTCCAAACACCGCCTTCATCTTATCATCCAATATAATTTGACGTTTATCACTTGGATCTTGCAAATTGTGTTCACGGATATAATCCCACAGTCCCTTGACTACATCGGTTCGAGCAGCTTCATTACCACATCCCAAGAAAGCGGAGAGTTTGGGACTAATTTCCTTCACGGCCGCGAGTCCACCTCCTTTCTTCTTTTTGGTGGGAGCAGCTTCTTCTTCACTGCTGCTGCTATCACCATCACCATTGTCTTCTTCATCGCCCATGGCATCGAGAATTTCCGTAATGGCGCCCTTGATGAATTTCTTTTTGGAACTTAGATCGGCACCATCAAATTTGTCGGAGAGGGCGGCAATGAATTGTTTGGTGGACATGGTATTGAGATCGACTGTTTTTATTAGGGACTCCATTTTGGAGCGTATTTCGGCGTCGGTGGGGAGGTTGGCCATGGTTGCAAATTATACACGGTTACGCTAAGCAGAGCTGCTGAATAGAACAAGAATGATAGAAGATGAAGCGAAGGTCCTACTTATTGCGCCTATTCGATATTGTACGCCACACTAGATATTGCATTGATGGCAAAGAGACACTGTTTCGCGGCGGTTTTACTTATGGCGGCGGGGTAAAAAGTTGATCTGTAACACACTCTGTCACATTATATTTCTGGTTACAGCCGACTTAGTACTAATTCCTACGTATGTATATTTCTGAATATGGGCTACTACCACCTCACGTTGGATATGAAGACTAGAGAGATCTGTTCTCTTATCTTTCCGTGGGGGCGGTACCGTTACAAGAGGTTGCCGATGGGCGCCGCTACGGCCCCAGATGTGTTTCAGGAGAAGATGAATAACTTGTTCAATGACCTGGAGTACATTCGAGTCTACATTGATGATCTGCTAGTGATTTCGGCAGATTCGTTTGATGATCATTTGGAGAAGCTTAGCGAGGTTCTTCAACGTTTGCATGAAAAAGGATTCCAGGTGAATGCCGCAAAGTCTAACTTCTGTGCCCTAGAAGTGGATTACCTGGGTTACACCCTCACTCGGGATGGAATAGTTCCGCAGAAGAAGAAGGTGGCTGCAATTTTGGCGCTTAAACCGCCGACGAATGTGAAGCAACTACGTCGGGTCCTTGGTATTGTACAATACTACAGGGACATCTGGGAGAAGCGCACGGATCTACTCGCTCCATTAACAGATTTGGTGGCGGAGTGTGGCACTACCAAGGCTAAGAGGAAGCCTCTGAAACCTTGGAGGTGGGATGCTGAACATCAAGAGGCATTCGAAAAGATCAAGAATATCATTGCTAGAGACGTCGTGCTAGCATATCCGGACTTCTCGAAGGAGTTCCTGATTTATACCGATGCGTCAACAAGGCAGCTTGGAGGCGTAATTACTCAGGATAACAGGCCGATCGCCTTCTTCTCTCGCAAACTGACCAAGGCACAAGAGAAGTATACTGTGACTGAGCTTGAACTCTTATATTTGCTACAAATTGGTAACCATAGGCCTGCTATCATTAACCCCTTGTCCCGGAACCCCACCCCTACCACCGGGGAAAGGGGCGACGAGAGAGATTTGAGAGTGTCGCCTGCTTGCCGTGCCCCCCCACAGAGGTGACCAAAAAAAGCGTCCCGTCGATTTTTCCGCGAAGGGCAATTTAACTAGGGCGCTTCTCTAGTTAAAATTCGTCGAGTAGACTTGGACACCATGCACATCGATTCGTTGAAAATCCTCCGGGAATAAGGGACAGGATGCATAGTATGGGACAGCGGCGGCTTGCTTTGGGTCATAACAGTCAGGTACAGCATGTGTATCACATCGCCATTTCGGCCAAAATCGGCCGAAATGGCTATTTTGGCACCCAAGATTACGCGACATATGTGACCGTTATGACCCAAAGCAAGCCGCCGCTGTCCCATACTATGCATCCTGTCCCTTATTCCCGGAGGATTTTCAACGAATCGATGTGCATGGTGTCCAAGTCTACTCGACGAATTTTAGCTAGAGAAGCGCCCTAGTTAAATTGCCGTTCGCGGAATAATCGACGGGACGCCATTTTTGGTCATCTGTGTGGCGGGGGCTAACAGCACTTCTAGCTTCTCTCTTCTCCCGTGCTGTCCAGTCCCCGGTGGTAGGGGTGCCGGAACCCCCGGAATGCAAAGGAACTGACGTGGCCATACATACAGCTCCACAAAAGAGAGCTCTTCCCTACTCACACTTTGCACGACCATCGCCAATAACTGACTCACAAAAATTCATCTGATACGATCGTTTTATCTTGCAAGACAGTTCTTATACCTCGCCGGCTAGGAAGTAATCAACTCGCGTGCACGTTTGATTTCAAAGCAGAAATTGCTCATAAAATAAAATCACAACAAACGATAACAACTCACAAGAGCAAACAACAACAACCAACATCTACAGAACAACAACTTACCACAGAACAAAATGCTTTCATCTTGTAAATCAGCATCATCAGAGACACCGTCTCTCAACCGCAAAAACTTTGCCAACGTCTCAGCCTACATCCTCAACATCATCTTTACATATGGCGTAGGGACCGCCGGCTTCCTCGGAACGCCGACAAATGGCGACCTATCCGACAAGTATCAAACCATCGTCACTCCCAATGCAGATGCATTCAGGATTTGGATCGTCATCTTCATGTTTCAGCTACTATTCACGGTTGTGCAGCTGCTACCCAAGTTCCGAGCTACACCAATGGTTCAAGATGGAGTAAGCTACTGGTATTGCCTCGTCTGCGCCATGCAAATCGGATGGACATTTACATTTGCCTACGAAATCATTCCTGCCTCTTTGGCATTCATGTTGGCTCTCTACGGATCCTTGATGACACTATTGTATTCACAATACTACGCCGAGTCGGATAATAGCCTTTGGGAATTTTGGTTACTGCGATTCCCCTTTGCTCTTCACGGTGGATGGATTACTGCCGCAAGTGCATTGAATGTCCATGTGCAAGCGGTAGCAAGTAGCGCTCCGGCAGATATTCAATTGGCATTAGCCATCGTGTGTTTGGCGGTGTTGCATGCCATCTCTGTTTGGGTATTGTTCTACCTTCAAAGACCCAACTGGACAATCGCATGTGTCCTTGCGTGGGCATTCGGATACATTTATCAAGAGTTGGCATCGCCTAACAATCTCATCATTGAGACATTCACTCTCCAGACAATCAACGGTGTTCGTTATGCAGCTTTTGCAGTGGGTGCTATCATTATTCCAGTGCAACTTGCCATTCGCGTGGCAATGCTTGCCAGGCCCCAGTTCAATCCATACAGAGCTGCTGCTGATCATAGCGATAATGCCACACAAGAGAGTAGTGAAACAAAGGCTCTTACTCCTGCAGTTGACGAGGGCGTTGTTGTTACTGGTGCCACCCGTGAAGAGGAAGTGACGAAGGACGGAGATGCCTTGAACATGGCCTGAGTCGAGAGTACGGAGTGATCAAAATAGTGATTTCAATTTTCAACGAATGAAATTCACCTGCATAAATAGATAAGTAGAAGTGTAAAGAAAGACTAGAGCGTGTAACTCAAACAATGATCAAACATTCCTTTTTACATTTATCACAATAATCTACATCTGATCGCATCTCATCAAGAGGATTCTTCCCCGAATATTTTCTATACATCTAACCGCAACAAAATCAAGGACGAAGCTGATTACTCTTCTTCGCCGCATTCTGTCTCATATCATACTTCTTTTGACGCTTCGTTACATTTCTTTTCCATTCTTCTGGCAGCTCTTCGTAGGTCTTTCCTCCAGTCAACTCTTTGTATACAACGTTCGAGACTGCCGCCTTCATCCTCATGAACGCCATATCGCCCAAGAATCCATCATCGCAGCATAATTTGAACAATGTTCTTGCGTACTTGTCTTGTTCATCACTATTGTTCAACAGTCTGCCAACTGCCTTGAACATGACGCCGTAGGTAACATCATTGGGTTGGGTGTACTTTTCAGCACAACTCTCCATGAACGTTAGATGCGCCATATTAAAGGAGCGTCTCTTCTCCTTCACAGTTCCATAGGTTGACGCACAAGCCGCAATAACGGATGTATACCCAGTCACATCAGGACGACACTTCCTGACTTTCTCTTCTCTGAACATTTTGACCTGCCTATCAAGTACATCCCTTGCCTTCATGAAGTGCCCTCGCACACTTTGTGTCTTGGCCCAGTAGTCAATAACTTGGTTGTATATTATCGAATCAGGCCTTAGCGTCTCGTCTCCGTTCAAGTAGCCACTCTCTAATCGAGCTAATATCTTGTCGGCACGTCTTGCCCCACCCATGTCATAGAATTTCTTCACAGCAGGAGATATGCTTGAAATAACAATGTTGTAACTCCCTGCATCAGGTTGAACATCGACATTGCCCTTCTTACTTGAAGATTCCATGTATTCAAAGATTTGTCGAATCCTCTTCTCACTTGTGATATCAGCACTCTTGAGCCATGACGACATGACAATATTGAAACACAAGGTAGTTGGTTTTGCAGACTCAATCTCTTCTTGAAATTGAAGCTGTTGCATCCACGTGATCAAGTGTTCTGCCATGATGGGTCCTTCTAACTTTCGGCTACTTGCCCATGCCTTGAGAACGGGGATGAAGCAAAGAGTATTCGGCTGGGCCTTATCATTTGCTCCAGACTTGTAGGTGTTGATCATCCATTCTAGAATTTGCTGTGCTCTGGCAGGAGCATTGGGTTCATCGGATGCTCTGGTCCATGCCTCAATGGCAATTTGGAAGGATTCTAGATTGGGTTGAACGTTCTTGTCCCCGGATTGGTATAAATCTTGCATTTGGATGAGGATCTTAAAATAATAAAATGGATTGGAATGTTGTTTAGCATCATATGAAATCAAAAAGATGAGTTTGCATAGCTGACTCGAAGTAACTCACCTGCTCAGCACGCACGGCTGCCTTACTTCCCTCCCCACTCATACTCCAGGCCTTCATGACAGCATTATAATCCTCTGTTACAGCAATTGCCTCTGCATTTCCGGCTCTCCTCTCGTCAATCATTCGCTTCAATAGTCCCTCCACTGCCAACGCTCGTTCACGTCCATTATCAGAAGACAAATTTAGCTTTTCTGGAGCAGTCGCCCATGCAGACATCAACATTGGACATGTGCTCATTTCTTCCGGACTTAGTGAACCGATACTTTGGTTGCAAATATCATCGGTAAGTTTGCGTAGGAAGGCACGATGAGTGTGTGCTGGGAGCCCCGAAGTGATGTAGGCATTGATGCGAGTAGGTGCAGTGAAGATGAGGGCGGCGGAGACGATGGTGGTAGTCATAAGAAATGACGATGATCGGCTTCTTTTCGGCATCTTTGGAAAACTGATGTTTGGGGAGGTTATATTAAGTGATGTTAAAGGGCAAAACGACGGAGACAACGATATCTTATGTTCCAGCTGTAGCGGCGGCAACGGTGGATTTCATTTACCGCAGCGATATTTTATGGTGGCCTCAGTTGATGGGTTGAAGCAAGCAGATTGTTATGGACTTGTGAAAACGCAAAAGCTGCGATGGCATCGCAAAGTTCTGGAAAGATGAGGCAGGTTGTCTTTGCAGAATTCGGGTCAAAGGGCCTCCCCGCTGTCAATTTAGATCTTATCTAATAAAATTATAGAAGCTTTGGAATACTCGGGGTTGAGCCCTCTATTATCGGCACAAAGCCCCCGGCTGCAGGGTCTCTTTGCGCGGCTTTTGTCCCATCTGGACTTTCACAGAAGATTTCGACGTCATCAACCGGGATTTGCTGACGCAATTCTGGATTCCGATTCCAGTTTGTATATTGTTAGCGATTCAAGTGTTAATTCCGGCAGTTGTCTTGCCCGCCCTCTTTCCATCGATAGAGTTCTTTGATAATTCTGCTGACGTCATGAGTCGGAGAGGCTGACGCAGCTGGTCTGGTATCTTATCCTGTTGGATAAGTACTCCTACCTCTCATAGATACCTCTAATATGAGCAAACTGCCCAAGGGCGTAATCATGAGCATTCCTGAGACGAAGGTGAACCGTTATTATTGGTAGGGCAAAACAGATAGTGCCAACTTTTTTGCAACTTTTATGCATGCCTTCTCAATCAATCAATCAATCCAATATGGAACTACGAGAATTATCAGATGCGTCATCGACCTGGACGATCCAAAGCAAGAATCGAACAAAGCATACTGGAAGATAAAAGAGATTTAGATTTTGAATGTCCTATCATTGTCTTGAACTCTTGACGTCACCTCTTCTAGTTTCTGCAACCTGATGTGGTACGATAATTATTTACAATAAGATCTACTGGTACTGGAACAAAATTGAAATCCTCCTCCCCGTAACCTTAAGTTCGTACTTTGTTCTTTGATAATACTCATACGTTCTGTGTCCTGTTCGTGGCTAGTCTAAGGTCTGAATTGCAATATCTGAAAAGCCCCGGCTGGAAAAGAATTGAGGATCGATCCACCGATCTTGAACACTTTTGATCGCGAAGAAGCAGAATGGTTTGATTACTGCATACTCCGTTGACAAAGCTGCAGCTACATAGGTACATAAAAGTACAACGAACCTACGAACAGATCTTGCCACGGCCCGGCCAACGGTACCGTACTGTACTTAAGTCGTGTTATTGCCATAATCATACCCCCCAGCTTATAAAACTTTTTGGAACCATGCTCTATCAACCTTTGGGCACCCTGCCTACGAAAGTTTTATAAGCTGAGGGTCTTATTTGCAATGATATTAAGGGGTGAAATCACTATAGGTCAGTCGTATCTTTGGCTTTGTGGGTGATCAGGAAAGTTAGAGAAAGTATATTTGTCGAGTCGTCATTTTTTTCATTTCAGAGCCAATGAGCACAACTCAGCCGCCTGCACCATGTCGACCGACCGCTCGCGACGCTCTTCCAGCCGGCGTTCAAAGAGGAATAGCAATGAAGAAGAAGTATTGGTTGTGACGAAACATTTATTTACTAGCAAATCGTCTACTTGCTTCACGTTTGGTCTCAATCCAGCCAACGAAGCTCACAAAAAAGTTCTATGCGACGGCTGTGATAAAGTTCTTTCTGCACGCGGCGGCATCCTTACCAAAGAAATTAGAGAGGCAAAACGCGACAGTGTTGGAATAAACAAGCGATGTCATCAACCATGGCATCCAAAATATGCATGAAAGTGGACGAAGGATAACCTTATTGTACAATAGCAGAAGAGAAGCGACGGGCGGGTTCCTCGCATTTGTCGAGCAGCTGTAACGTCATCTAAAAAAATCTAAAAAATGTCGCATCTGCGATGACGTCAAACAATCGTTGATGGAGATTGAGCCAAAATAATAATATGCAGCGTTGTGTTGAAAGCTGGAAGCTGCGCGGAGGTGATTGAACTGCATTCAACTGACAGCATTAAAAGCCATCGGCAAATTACCGTCGTCAAAACTTTGGTTTCTTAGAAGTGGGTAGATGATAAAAGACGGCAGCAGCAGAGATTAAATGCATGCAGCCACAAATTCGACATGATTGTAACTCAAGCATACACATCAGATGATAAGCAAGCATACACAGCAGAAGATGATCGGGAACTCTTTCTGCCTCCCAACTTTTTGAAGAAAGCTTTGCCGGAGACCTGCTCTGCACTGATCTTCGTTGTCGTTATGTGGTTTTTGTATGAAAAAGATGATAGCGTCCCGGGCTACAGAGCATGATGTTACGAGCTTGTATTGTGGTATTGGCGCTAGTGTATTCGATTTGATGTGTATAGTACGAGTTTATAAAATTATCACCCCGAGATTTGAGAGGAGAAATAATGACAAATAAATTCTAACAACGAATTACCTGTTGCTCCTTAGATTGTAACCTTGAGAAGATGGCTGTGTTTGGTTGCCATCACTCCGCCTGGGAGTAATCGGAGATACAGACTGATAAATAGCATTGTCAGTTCCATCGTTGCTGCGAAACGGCGACACATATTGTTCTGCCTGCTGCTGCTGAGTTGCATTGTTCACATTCGTTCCGTTCTGTTGAGGAGAGAATATACCATTACGTTGAGATGACAACGATGCTGTTGGCGGACGCGAAGCAGAAGAGGACGGAGTTGACGTAGTAGTAGACCGATTTGTGGCAGCCGTTGGCGAGCGATAGTAGGACACATTTTGCATCATCATCTTTTCTCGTTCTTCATCTGCGTAATATGTACGAACATACGGCCCAGAACTGAAGAAGAGAGCCCTCACGATGCGCTGAAGAAAGTAAACCATCACAGCTACGAAGCACCCAACAAGGAGGAGCATCAGAGTAGATGGACCGAGTAATCCTTCCAAATATGCCACTAGATCTTGGATAATCTGATGATTGAGCTCAGTCCTATCATATGATGTGCTCCTTTCAAGATAATTTGGAGGGCACGAAGCATCCGATGATGACGCCGATGCTGCTGCCAACTTTTTGTCACAGAACGAGTTACATTCAGACACAGACATGCCACCACAATCTTTCTTTCCCTTGCAATCACAAGGCGCACATGGTGGACATGCTCGTTTGTTATTACTTGTAGCTGCAACCCGCTTCCTCTCCTTTTCCAATGCCTCCCGAACAGCTTCATCGACCTCCTCTCTTCTATTTGTCAGCATGGTTGCCTCGTTGCTACTCTCAAATTCATCTAGACCGACTTCTTCTACGATGATAGAACGCCACACTGTTTTTGCTTTATTCCCGGCATCATCCATGACGTTGTAAGGAACCTTCCAACGAAGAGGAGCGCCATCGTGAATGGGTTCTCCGACGGATACTCGAGCAGTGAGATCCACGACACCTTTGTAGGTATGATCTTTGGCGCGGATGCAATCCATTGGACGCACGTTTGGCCTCGTACTAGTTGCGCACAGCTCTGCTCCAGAGGTTGCCACGATCATGTACTTTTGTTTCATTACAGAATGGACATAAATGAAGCAAAAGAAGGTTAAAACACGAACAGGAAACAAGCACATAATTCATATCGCTGTCGTCCACTCACCTTGATATCCTTCTCATAGGTAGTCCTCTGTTCCGCGAGTATGGCATCCACCCTAGCATTCGCATCGGCATTATCATTGGCACCCTTAACGACCCCCTTTAACCCACTAGTTTTTGCAACTCGAAATACCTTTGGATTTGGTCCCATCAACTCAATCACCGGGCGACTGGTATCCCTACACCCGGTACCACCGTTGTACGCCTTTGGAATCATAGTCCCAACAAACCCACCCTTCCCATCAGGTCTCAACCTAGGAATTGGCAAAAATCCATCTCCCTCCGTCCCCTCGGGACATTGACACGTATACGTTCCAATCTCATCTAAACACGCTGCTCCTGCATCCACATCACACATGGACACCAACTCAGGACAATGTGACCCAATATTCCCATCATTCATTCTCACTTTACATTCATTCACATTCTGAATCACCACAGTACGTTTGGCACGAACAAATTCCGGAGATGTCCACGGCGTAGCCACAGTATAATTCACATAAAACTCCCCCATATCCAACAAACACCCCTGCGGCAATGGACGACTGTACGTAATCTTCAACGATCGCAAATATTCCTCGGCATTATCATCAATAACATCAACACCATACTCTTCATATCGATCACCCTGTGTCAAATACTCAATTCCACGATCCGTATCAAATTTGGAATCCGGATTAGACGAATACCGCAATGTCAATCCTGGAGGATGTTCATCCACGCACCCATAAACTTCATCCCGAACATGACCAGGTTTGCACTGACAAGAAGGTCGATTGTAACTATCCGCCACACACATTTCTTTCGAAGGACAATCGTGATATCCATCACATGGGTCAACGGTGGGTTTGGTACATCCGCAGAGTAATCCTGCGTCGAGTAGACGTTTTGTGGATTCAGTGGGAGTTTTTCCATCATATTTGACCTTTGGTTGTTGTTGTTGCTGTTGTTGCGTATTGTACTTGGGACAGGGTTTACCATTCCCCATGAGACCAGGTGGACATTCACAAGAATAATTGGGATGTGCCAGTGGTGAATTGGCACGTTGACACGATGCATTCGACGAACATGGTGATGATTCTTCCTCGTCATCTTCACATGGATCAACAGGACAACGAAATGTTGAATGACAAACTGCCCCCTCTCTCGAATGTCCATCATCATCACAACAACCGAAAGTTGATGGTGAATTTGGACAGGAACTTTCACTAGATCGACCATAGGATACCTCCCATGGTGTACGATGTTGATTGTACATGATGTCCTCCCAGAATTGAGGAGTGGGTATAAAATCCACCGATGATGGGGAGGATTGAAATGATGCAGAGGGACAGACACATTCGTAGGAGCCAAGTGTGTTGATGCAGATACTGGGTGGTTGACATCTATGTGCCATGGGGTTGGGTGAGGAAATGGTACATTCGTTCACATCCAATATGGTAAATGGCACTTCGAAGCATTGCGTAACAATTTCTCTTCCATGCTCGTCAATTTGCACCTCTGAATCTCCACCACCACCACCATCCTCCTCATCAGTAATCTTCACAACACTCTCTGCCAACCTAGTCACCGTACACCTCACAATCCGTTCCCCCACCCTCCGATGCAACTCCGCCCCTGTCCACGCCACCTCCACATCAACAACTCCGGTAACATCCCGATTAATCTTTTCGACTACCACGCGTAATATTGCCGAGACGTCGGCTGGTGCGGTGGCTTGGGAGTAGGTTAGTGAGGAGGGGAGGCGTTCGCATGTTTGTGCTGCTGGTTGGTGATGTGCGCTGCTGGTGGTGGCGGCGTTGGCGGATGATGGTGGGAAAGTGCAGGATAGCAGCAAGAGTAGTGCGGCTGATAGTGACCGCATCTTGTATTATGAATGATGTGTAGAGAGTGTATTAGATAGGTGTAAGTGTTGGTTATGGATTCAAAATCAAAAATGAAGCAATTTGAAGCAATGATGGCGGTGAGGTTCAGGGGGGAGGATTACGATGATATGCCCTCTATCCCTTTATCAAGTCAATGCATTTGTAGGAATCAATACAATGATGCGTCAAACGCCCGCTAATGCGTTTATAGCCCCCTTTATTACCCTCCCCATCCCCCCTCCATCTCCTCCGTTACTTCTCTCCTCTCCATATCACAGCATAACATATGACGCGGAGGACAAGTAGGTAAGCTCAACATAACACTTTAACAAGCGCAGCCATCAATACTTATTCTTCGCTGCTTCATAAATACTTGCAGGCGCAATCACTGTCAACAGACGACAAGCTGCAGACTAAAACTTTCAGTTGGAGACTTTCACCATGAGCGATGAAGAAACCTTTCGCACTGCATTTGCAAACGCACTTGCCTCGACAAAAGCTCTAGCAGGTCATCTCGATGAAGACTCCACAGAGTACATGCTATCAATTCTACTGGATGATCCAACTGATGAAGATGCTCGTGAGGCTGTCACATCCATCATATCCTCGGTTGTAGATGAAGAGGAGGTGTGTGAAGAATTCTTTGCTGCTTTAGATGTAGCCATGGGCAATACTAATGGCAGTGGTGGAGCAAATCAAGCAGCTAATAACGATGGCAATGATGAAAATGAATTACCACGTTTACTCGACAATGCCATCACACTCAAATCACAAGACATCAAAACCTTTGCATCAGGACTAGTCGCCGACAAGGACTCCACAATGGACGATCCAAATACCTCCTCCGACATTCAAAACTTTTACGCCAACATGATTGACGTCTCAAATGTCCAAGGCAGATCCGAACGAGATCGTCGCAAAGCCCGTCAAAAAGAAATCAGAGAACGAATGGAAGAAGAAGAACGCAAACGTGCCATTGACGATGCCATGAGAATGATGGCAGAAGAGGAAGAAAGTGCCACCATGGAAGGGAATGGTAGTGGTGGGATGAGTGCGCAAGAAATGTCCGAGATGACCAATGCAACTGATAATGCGGCGGATGTTCGGTTGCAGAACTTTAATTTGGCGAATCGAAAGGGTGGTGGGCAGGATTTGTTGGAGGATGCAACGTTGATATTGGCTCGTGGGCGTAGGTATGGATTGATGGGGAGAAATGGCTGTGGAAAGGTAAGATTGTCACACATGATTTTGATGTAGCTATGGTAGTACTATGTTGTGCTGATTTGTCTCATTCAAGCTTTACTAACTATACTACTCTGCACAACCAAAGACTACGCTGCTGACGGCACTCGCATCTAGGGAATTGAACGAAGCCTCAGCAGGTGGAGGTGGAGTCCCAAAGAATATGACAATGTTGTTGGTGCGTCAAGAGATTATGGGTAACGAGTTGAGTGCTGTGGAGATGGTGCTCAAATCAGATGTGAAGAGAGAAGGAGCAAAACGATTCATACAGCATATTGAAGATGAGCTGAAGAATTTGGACAATCCGGATACGAGCAGTGGTGAGAAGAAGGATGAGGTGCAAGTTGAATCGTCAAAGGCAGCTTCTAGTAGCAAAGCAAAGCAGAAACTGAGAGATAGGAAGAAGGGCAAAGTTGTGGCAGCTGCATCGGCCAAAACTGCTACCATTAAATCATCAAAGAACAAAAACAAAGAGTCCAACGAGGAAAAGCGCAAAAAGCTCAACGCTCAACTAAATCATGCCTACGAGAGGCTTGCACGTATAGAACAAGAAGAGGGTGGCGATCCAGAGCCTCGTGCGAGGAAGGTCTTGTTTGGACTAGGCTTTCTAACTGAAGAGATGCAAAATAAACCCACAAGCGAGTTGAGTGGAGGTTGGAGGATGCGCGTGTCTCTTTCATGTGCTCTCTTTGCCAACCCAGCGCTTTTACTTCTCGATGAGCCGGTAAGTAGCTTTGTCTTATTTTTTGTTGTGCCTATGTTATCCTCCTTTTGACACTCATGCCACTTTCGTTCTATTCTATCGTTTATGCTATACTTCAGACTAACCGTAAGTTCAGTGTCGATTACTTTGTGGTAACAATGCAATTGATGTAGCCTCTAACCACTATCACTTCTTCAACTACTATGCACAGATTTGGATTTAGAAACAGTCTTGTGGCTTCAAAATTACCTCATCAAAAAGTTCAAGGGGACTTTAGTTGTAGTTTCACATGATAGGTATTTCTTGAATGAAGTTGTGACAGATGTCTGTCATTTCCATAAGAGTTCACTAACAACTTACCGGGGTGACATCAATAACTTCACGGCAGTCCTTGAAGAGAATAAGAATCGTCAGATGCGCCTCTATGAACAGCAAGAGGCGAAGCGTGAACACCTCCAAAAATGTAAGTTCGATCTTGTTTTGCCATTCTTTATATCCTGGCTACCCCAATTGTGGATGACCTTTGAAATTGCTCACACCCTTGTCATCACAGACATTGATCTTCATGCTCAAGCTGGGGAGAATGGTGTGAAAGCGTCTAAGCAGCGTAAGTCAAGAATGAAAAAGCTTGATAAGCTTGGAGTCATGGCTGCAGGTGAAGGACGAAAGTTCAAAGCATCTTATGATGGAGAAGCGCAAGAGATCGAAGCATACGAAGAAGATGAAGAGGTGGTGCTTAACTTTCCAGATCCTGGAGGGTTTGACAATACTTCCATCGTAACTCTTGATCGGGTGGCTTTTGGGTACACTCCTGAAAAAATATTGTTAAAAGATGCAGAGTTGACCATAGACTTACAGAGTCGGGTTGGATTGTTGGGTAGGAATGGATGTGGTAAATCTACTCTCATTAAGCTTATCGTGGGGGCTATTCAACCAAACAAGGGAAAGGTATCAATCAATGGAAGGGCAAAGATAGAATACCTCGCGCAACATCAGCTTGAGCAACTCGATCCTGACTCAAATCCAATGGAACACATGTTAGAGCGATATCCTGGAGACCGTTCTAACGCAACGAAGATGGAACTGAGGAGATATCTTGCGAATTATGGACTAGGAGGAGATGAGTTGCCACTGCAAAAGATATCAACAATGTCTGGGGGACAGAAGTGTAGGCTGTGCATGGCTGCTGCGTTGTATCGTAAGCCGCATTTGCTAATCCTCGACGAGCGTGAGTTTCAGATTTTTCATTTACTATCTACTTTCTTGAATTATATGTCCCGTCTAACTTCACACAACCTTCATCAATCCTAGCTACAAATCACCTGGATCTGGAAACGACCGAAGCTTTAATCAAAGCATTGAAGGAATTCAAGGGGGGTGTAGTGCTTGTCTCACATGACCAACATCTTTTAACGAAAGTCATTAAAGAATTGTATGTGGTTGACGGTACGCTTGAAAAACTCAGGCAGGGCATGACTGAAGGGGAAGCCTTTAACAGATATAAGAAGGATGTGGTACAAGGACGCCGATAAAGATTAAGGTTATGGTAACAGATTTTACACACAAAGATTTAGCAAGACTTTTTCGTCACTTCATTTCCCCAGGGAGAGCATCTCACATTTTTACCAAGGAATCGGGAAGAAGCTTAGAGAAACATTACCAAAGAGTCTTTCGTTTCTACTGACAAGATCTTCTGTTCCTTCATCATCTGTCTTCTTTCCGCCAGCCAATGACGAATCCGATTCGGCGTCTGAATCTGAGGCAAACATGGCGACTCTGTCTTCTTCAGTCTTTCCTATTGCCACTATTTCCTCGCTGATTGCCTCAAAGATATCTTTGCGGTCACTTTTTGATTTGGTCAGTGGTCTAAACAGAGGAAATTCCTGAGGAGCAGGTAAGACGAGCGACATGTCAGTTGATTGATCGTCGTGGTGGTGATGGGTTGGCAAGGCTCTTCTAGCTAGGTTCGATTCTACTCGTTTCAGCTGTTCCAGGTGGAATGTGAGGGCGTGAGAATACATGTCACCTACGGAGATGTTGCAAACTGCCAGCACTTTTGCTTTAGGAGTATGCTTGAGCGTTTTGTGATTCCTATGGAGTCCATTGAGTCAATTGTGAGAATGTGACGAGCGAATTGAAATTGATTTAGAGCACGCCGTTCTTACCAGAAATTGATTGTAACAATGTCATCGAGCTGCAAATCGGAACTACGTAATTCGATTGTTTCTTCAAATGTCACGGCATAATGCGAGAGGACAAGGTTGCCGGGATGATCTGCTAGTAACTTTGGTCTGATCGGAAAAGACAAACGGTGGCGTTTATCTTTTTGATGCTTGATACTCACTTGTTTTAAGGGAGGGTCCAATCTCCTTTTCTCGGCAGCTGGTAATGGTTAGGGCAGAGGTTACGAAGATCTTCAGTACAACGACAAGGCGACGAAAAAATGAATACAATCTCGCATCTAATCCTTACCAAGAATCCTCCGACGTTCTCTAGTAGACACATCGTCGCCATCATGTTCGCCGTCTACATCAACATTTACAGCTCGCTTTCTGACCTTTTGATATCTAACAGTGTGAATTCTAATTCCGATTCCTTTCAGATATGGAATCTCATTTGTAGACATGGGCATCCCCCACGGTACAACTCTGCATGTCAACAATATCCAAATGACAACGGGTGAGGATTGCGCATGTTGATTAAATAAAGAAGAGAGTACGCATGCCGAGCAACACTTACCTTCTCGGACGGCAACGCGCTTCAATGCATCCCAAATCCAACATTTTCGATGTCTGTCCTATTCCAGTACTAGTCTTTGCAATGAAACCCAATGCTCCAACTAATGGCATCGTTAAAACACCGACGACGCCTGTCGTTACACCCTTTGCGACCCCTGAAACTGTTCCTGTTTTGGCTCCTCGATACGGATTGCCAATTAATCCTGCTATTCCATGCGCAACAGTCTGTGTCAAATATCCTGTTCCTTGCACAAGACCATCTACCGCATGATCTGGATTGCGCCCATCCGAACTAGCGCTCTTAGGTTTCAACTTCTCTGAAGATAAGTCAGTTGTTGTAACTGCAGTAATTGTGTCGGCTAAAGAGCCAGTAACTCTTCCCGCAGCAAAGAAAGTACCTCCAACAACATTTTGCACCAGAGAGGAAACTCCTTTACCGACACCGTCTTTTCCACCAGCTGCAATTTCTTCAGCTGCAATCGTTGTCAAGAGCAAGTGAGAGTCAATTGACTTGTTAAAAGAAAAGATATAATTGAAGTCAAACATTGCTTACCAGTTTTTACAAAAAGATCCTTCACACCTGTTTTCCACTGATGCAAGAGAAGGGACGGGTCTCCTATCAGATCGTTTTGCGAGAGCAGAGCAAGGGTCAGCAGTGAATGTTTGAACAAAAGATACAATTGAAGTTTGAATTGCTTACCTAGCAGATGCATGGAAAACACAACTTTGTAGCATTGTTTGATTGTCTTCATCACATAGAATTTTAGCACATCTCCAATTAGATCAATTATGTCGGAATAAGTATCGGTATAGCGAACTTCTGTGTACGTGTAAGTTGGGGACACGTGGGCAAAGTTGGCTCCAACATTGATCAGCCAACCCATAACCCCCGCCACCCATTCTGTTTTAAGAAATCATGACGTGGGAGAGAAAGCTGAGAAACAAGTATTTTGCAAATAACCTACAATGATAGTGCTCGATACATACCTGAATTTGTCGACTGAGAAATTGTATGTAATGTCAGGGATGAGGATGTTCCACCTGTATATTCTCCATCATTGAAATCTTCCTCGTCCGATTTGATATTAATCTCAAGTTGAATTTCCACAGGGTGGATATAGAAGTTCTCTATATAAGTCAAGCAAATGTTCATCGAACCTCGTGTTATATAACTCAAATCCTCATTAACATGCATGATTGCTTGGTTGCCTCCGATATCTTCTTTTCGATATTTTGATACAGAATCAAATATGAGACTCAGCACCCGAAGAATGTAATCCACATCCATCTGTAGTTTCATTGGACTAAGCTGCACTTCGAGGCTTGGCACCCACACCATCTTGTTCTGGAGCGAGTTCACAAGAGAGTTTGATGAATACCCATGGTTTCTAGTAAAAAGCAGCAATCAAATCGTCAAGCAACAACTTACCTGTGGGACATATGAGCATTTCATCTCAAACAATGGAACAGGTTTTTCGTCATAGAGCTTCCAATAACATTCGCGTGTTTTGATGCTACGAGGAATAATAGTCATATTGGACGAACTATTTGGTATCTCCTGCATCCGTCGATCAACTCCAAGAGGCAGAGGTTGTATTATAATTGGGTAACGAGCATTTGGAAGCATCGCATCAATCTGAAAGTGCCTTACTCTTGTGGTAGTCTCTATTGATCCCATAGGCTTGCAAATTTGGATATCCCTTACGAAGATACCCATTAATTCTCTCGGGAAGTTGTCATTAAAAAAGATGCCTGCTCCCTCCATGTTGATGTCAATCAAGGAACTCATAAAATGGCCACCCCTTCTTAACAAACCAGCTTCTACTTGATCTGCGAGCCAGTCTGAGTCACTGAAGGAAATTACTTTTGTTCCAGTAGAAACCCGCGTGTGAACTTTGAGGCATTCTCCACTTTTATTTTGTTGAGCAGAACCCAACCAATCTGCGTCAATCTTTGGACAATAAAGATCTTTCTGTTTGCCGATCGTCTGGAGATTGTACTTTCTCGACAGGCGTGAGCGTACCCATTGTCGAGACGAAGGCGATTTACTATTCTTTCCTCCAGTAGAAATACCTTCCCTTAATGAACGGAGCAATGGGTCATCTGGTACTTCGCCTTCTACAGAATCATCGTCACTGTCAATTGTGCTTGCTGTGCTTTTCGCATCAGAGTTCAAAGTCTTTCCAACACAATTCATTTCACTTGCACTCTTGCGTCCTGGAACTACAGCAACACGGAGTCTCCGTTTCCCCAGTGGCGAATCCCATGTATACCCACAGCTATGCATAGGCGGGAGTTCAAAAACATCGGCCTCTTCATCGTCCTGAGAAATCTGAAGGTAATGCGTCTGACTGCGGTTTTCAATTCGGAAGGGTGGTGTATCCGCATGGGAAATGGTTGTCAAAATAGAGCCTTCTTTTGAGGAATGAACCTTACCCTCAATTATGCCACATAGAGTGTCATTTACTCCATCATGTTCCCCGAATAAATTTGATTGCATGACATCGAGGGGAACCATGTGCCACTTACACTTAAAGGTAGCTCCAAACCTTCGTGCGTTTACACGGAATGCAACCCACCGATATGAGCTATCTGCAGCATGATGAAAGTTGTTGAAGTTGTAGATTACCGTGGATTCTCCTGGAGAGAGATTTAACAGTGACTTTTCCTCGCTCTCGTTTAGGCTTTCTCTCAAATATGTAGCCATCTTCCTGGCGTCGCGAGGGCTGCCGGCAAGAGGCAAGATGCTTATAGAGATGTGAAGACTATTTTTGACTGTAGAAATCGATTGGAAAAGAAAATAGTGAGAAAATGATCGTGAGCACATTTCAACCTGATCGGGATGGTTTACCTTCTCGAACTTACCAATGAAGCGTGGGGTGAACTTGATAAGATTCGACCGATGAAACGCTCCCGCTAATGACTCGAGGTGAGCCTGTAAAACGTAGGAATTGCAATGTACTTCTCCATTAGTTCCAGCAGCTTCCAAATTGACACTTGTGCACCAGTCAACTACATGAGATTTTCCATCTACAATAACATTTTTCTTCAGTACAAGTTTTCCATTGGTACCTTCGTCCCACCAATTCCCTGCAACTTCCATCCGAGGGCTTTCTAATGGTATAACCGATAATTGTCGCGATCCTTGGTCCAATATTGCGTTTGTTTCATCCGATTTACTACAATGCATCAGTACGGGTAGACCACCTGCACCACTGTCCAAGTAACTCTTCACTCCATCATTCGAACCAACAACACTGTATTCTAACTTCATGCCAGTCTTGTTGATTAACCAAAAAGGCGAGTAAATTGTACACAAAGGCATTTTACTTGTTCTGTCAAGTGATACATCGACTAGGCAGTCACACTTGTCGCCTAAATCAAGAATTAATTTTGGCAGCGATTGTGAACCCTTCCTGTTCATGCCCGTTTGAAGTTTCTGCAAATCAATTTGTACAGGAGAACTCCGAAGTAGACTTGCGGCACCCGCAGTTTGAAGGTGCTGTGATACTTCAATGAACAACGGACGTGACAAATCTATTCCGCTCAATCGAAGTGTCCCACCAACGTTTACCGAGTCTTCGTGGTAGTAGTCACTGGTGTGCCTTGTTGAAAGATGATATTGTTCATCGACCCCCTTGTTACTCATCGCTGTTTCATCATCATCATCACTACTCGAAGACTCAACTGCATCTTCCGGGCCATCGAGCAGTGCGGCCGCTGCGCCGTCCCAGTCATCATCTTCATCTTTCTTCGCGTGTTGCCAAGCACGAACTGAAATTGGAAATGGGAGTGAGTTCATGCACAAAAAGGAAGGTACCACAAGAATCGTTATATCCCAAGCAGTTCGTCGCGTCATATTCTTCTTTGTGTCACCGGCAGATGTATTGTATCTACTCTTTCCGGTGGTTTTTACATTCAACCGTTCTTTTTGGATGACTACACCACTCATAGTATGATAGCGAGAAACGTCACGAATATTCATAGGATTGAAAAGAAAATCTCTTGTGAATAGCAGCGGAGATCGCCAGGCATTTTTGGCTTTGCCTGAAACATCTTGTATCAAAATTGCATGAAAACTGGAAGACACCAACAACGACACAGGCAGGGCAACTACATCCCCTTCCCCATTGCATCTATGTTCATACACAATCGGTGCGCCTTCAACAGCTCTGTTAAGAGCAGTCATAAGATGTTTTTTCGTCAAATCTATTGACTTTTTGTTGCGTTTCTGCGATCCTCGCTTGCTGAACTGACCCGCTGATTTACCCAGACGAACTATTCTAACCTTTACAGGGATTTCACTTCGAATCACTATGTTCGATCGCACGTACAAAGCGATTGTATCTAGGCTTGTTGACTTTGGTACAACAGTCAAGTAAGGCTTAAAGCCCGAGACGCCTTGAGTGCTTCTCCGGCGATTAGATTTGCCGTAAATTCCTTTCAGCATCTTGAGCTTAAACATCAACGTCTGATACGGGTTCACGGCTACATTTTCTATTATTCTGAATCCTGGTAAATATAGTGTCAGATTTCCACACAGTGACTGCTTCAAGAATTGACGCCTCTCGTTATTTTCCTTCAAAGAGACTGTACTTGCATTTCCATGGCCAATGCCTTGGAACGAATTCACGATGATCTGGAAATTCGCTTCGTTTACTACCCTGGATCGCTGTCTGTCGAAATTGCTTTTCTTGGTGACTTTAAGTTCCATACCTGAGTCATTTTGCAATTGTATCTCTTCGCTTCCTGTAAAATAACACCTGGAAGTAAGATTTCTGAACCAAACATCCACGGCCTCGAATTGAATCAGGCCATCACTATTTTCCTCTGTCATTTGCTCCATAAAGTTCCTCAATAACTCTCTTCTGGCGGCTGGAGGCATGCCCTCGAATTCTAGTTCCCAGTGAGCATCGATGGCATTGCACATCACGTCTAATGCGCTATCATGGTCTAAACTTCCATTCTTTAGTGCTGGGGACGAGTCCCAAAAGTTATGAATGAAAACAAGATCTCGTTGATACAGAAAGTCACGATGACTCTCCGGATCCGATTGACCAATAACCTTTGCCAGAATAGAACCAGTCTCAAAGAATGAAGGTGACGTATTGATGTTAAAGAATCGAGGGCAATCAACTTTCACAGACCAAGAACTCTTACTTGACACGGCTGTTGGTGTTGTACAAAAGAGAGACAGAAATTAAGAGAAGTGCTGGCAACGATGTCAAAGAATATAAAGGCGCAATCACCGTACCTGTAGACGATTGTCCATGCATTGATGGATCTCCCTGCAAGGTCTGATAAGTTGCTTGTCCAAAACATGGATAGGGCTCGATGAAACACTCCATGTGGCTGTGCTTCGTGTTCAGATACATCGCGCTCACCACTCCTTGAAACTGAATAATGTTGGTGCCACTGAATTCAGAATGATTATCGTTTGATTCTCGCGTTTCTACGAAGCGTCCATCTCCAGACAATAGCGCGTACGTATTTAGACTCATATTTGTTAGATTCGTTTCCAGAAGAGGTCTTGCAAAGTTATGTGAACTGCCGAATCTTGCCGATGCGCTGTTGACAGCGACAGTTAATGACAGGCCATATTGACAGTTTCTAGTCGGATCGGCCACTGTGGCTTCTTTTCCTTCCATTGACTCCTTTGTCACTCGCGAAACGTGATCTTTGAGTAGATCAGTGATTCCTGATCTGATAATGATTGCATGGTTCGTATCAAGCAACCATCTTGTGTTTGTCATCTTCGCATCACTATCAGAACTCATTGCTGGGCTAACTATCGAATTCCAGCAAAACTTGGCAAATTCATAATTACTATTGGGGGGTGGAGAAGGACAGAATGAGAAGAGGAAAAAAAATGGGAGCAATTAATCACATGGCAAAGCAGAGGAGCACTCACCAAAGAGATCTAACAAGTCGACGCTGTACTGATTCCATACTTTGTCCGTTGAGAGAGATACGCGAGCATTCAGTTTCTTTCGTATACAGTTCCCAAAACATGTCAATACCACGACCTTGCCGCCACAGCGATGGCGTAGGGAAAGAATTAGTACCGTTGCCGATCCCTCCGGTTATTTCATTGACAACATGCATGGAAGCGTATTCCTTTAGATCCTCAAAGTAGATCAGCTGTCGCAACTGAAAGCTTGACAGAAATTGATCCGAATGAGCAAAATCACCAGAGCCACCAGTGATGATTTGGTTTTTTGGGACTAGATTGTTGTCGTCAACGTTACCAGACAGCATTTGAACAGCTTCATCCAAATCTTGATAAGAAACCTCATTTGACTTACTGCGATCAACCATCGACACAAGATAATTGATTTCTCTCTCACGTTCTTCATCAGTAAGCTTGAAACCAGCTCGCGCTTCCTTCCATAGCATGACAACCACTTGCTCCAACTCATCATCACTTAGAAATCCCGATCCATCAACGTCTATTTCTTTGAAGATTTTCGATAGGACTTGCCGTTGAATTTCGATGGTTTTCCTCTCCTTTTCCTCTAACTGTAGCTGCTCGATGCGTGCTTCCTCATCCACATCTCCTTGCACCCACAGCAAAAAGGGTTCGAAGGAAGTTATAACGCCTCTGATAGCAACAATAGTTGTAGGCGATGCATTGAGGGCAAAAGAAGCTGCGTTGATTTTCATACTCATCCTCAACATAGTCGTTTCGGTGGCTTTTTCCTCCAGTCTCAAAGTCTCCTCTTTCCCTGTCGCAATAATCTCTACACCTTCAATCAGCATGATTGGTTTAAATGGCATTAGCCAATATTCAATACCCTCAAAGTTATCCTCGAAGTATGAATCCGTTTCAAGTCTATTGACCAGATGAGATTGATGATATGAGACCCTCGCTGCGTCTAAAGAAAATGGTCCGGTTGAGATGATCAACTGCCCAGAAGACCCCCCTGCCTTCAATTCCATGGCGATCTTGTTTACGTTAAAATCAAGCAAACCTCTGTTCAATTTTTTCCTATCCACCACAAAAACAAACGAAATATTTCTCACACTGACATTCACATCAGTGTTGATGCTAAGAAACGACCCACCAACATCACTCTCGCCAGAAATGCTTTCATCATTCACTGTTTGAGGTTGGAGCGGAAACTGAAGGAGCTCAACGAGGGTGTGCACTGATGATAGCAATGGGAGGGGGTTCACAACTACTACCAAATTAGACGTTTGGATTGATAGATCGAAGTGTTGCTCCCTATCCTTTGTCGGCGAAATACTATATCCTAATTCAATTGAGAGTACGATTTCCAACCTTTGAACCCCATGACGCTGAAAGAAGAAGAACCGGTCAGATACGACTTTGCAAGTAAGCGCAAGAAAACACTAAATCAACACAAACATCTTACCTCATAAAGTATTCCTGCTGGCGTGTTGCCTCTGAAAAGGGGCAGTTCAAGCAAAATCTCATCATTTTTATCTGTGACAAGATCCCAACGCAACCCAGCAACTTGTAAGGATAGATCAATGAAGGAACGTCGTTTATCATAACCGATTGATTCCGATGACTGAAATAGTGGATTTGATTGTTCAAATCTAAATTCTACACCAGAAGAGGCCAAAGAAGAAGGAATACCTTTCTTCTCGGTACCTCCTTGTGATCCAATTTCGCCGAGGTCCGAGGGAAAATCAAACATATATGTTCCGGCCGTGAAAGTAAACGTTACATGAGGTGCTAAGATTGACGATTTCTCCCATACCATCATGAACAAAGCATGAAGTGGAGTAGGATAGACTTGCTGGAACGGAGAAAGGACGTCATCTACCAATGAGTCTATGTTCGTAAATGAAATGGATGACCTCGTGCTGCGTAGAAACTCCGCGAATTCTTCGTTCTCTTTAGGGATTAGCCAATGCTTTCTCATCGCAATGCAGCGCAGCGACATTATTTCCCATTGGCTCAATGCTGATTCCAATTCTTTCATCTGTGTTGACGTGAGAAGGTGTTGGCCATCACCATCACTTTCTGCCTCGTCTTTTTTCACGCCCTTTATTTTTGCGTAGGTCTTGCTGTACGCCACCTTTTGCGCCGGGGTTATTGTGAGCACTTCCGAACGAATACGTCGCAGCCACTCTAACCATTGCACTACGGGAGATGAAATGTCCGTATAGTCGTCCAAGTGCAAAAACACAGTGTGGATGTGCTTGGGTGAAAGGTTCAAGTTCTTTTCGGATAAAGACAAGTTCAACTCCAAAGACCGAGTCTCCCAGTAGTGATCATAACTCAAAGAGAACACCAAAAAGGGTATCACACCTTTGAACTCCACTATGCACTGGAAAGGGCTGATAACATGGTGCCAAATGTATCGTAAATCAGTTGCTGCCGTCGAACCTGACGCCAGACTGAGTGGATTGCCAACCTTCAAATAAGCACCAACAAGGCAACCCAGCAATTTGCACTGCGAATCAGGACTGAATGACAAAGAGATCAAATCCGCTCCAATCACTGTCAGAGCCCTCTTCCGTTTCGGAAGTTTGGCAAGCTTCAAATTAGCTTCTCGCGGGGAGTACTTCTTTCGTACATTGTTCACGTAGTCTGAACCGGCGCCGGAAATGACAACAGACACATTTACAAGATCCAACGTGATGAAATGGCAAAGGATTTCAGCGAAGAATTTGATCCATTCATTCACTTTCTCGTCGTATGTCTGTACATTTGAATGAGTACTTTCAACTTCAACTTTCCGCTGCGAGGCGGATGTAGATGGTATGTCCCGTTTCGAGTGGATCGATGGACTCTTGTCCCCTCCCTTGCTCTTTAATTTTGTAACTGCGTGATCAATCCACCGCTCCACTTGAAACGTAAGAGACTCTGCACCCGAAAAGCCCTCATCTCTAATCATTTCCCAATAATAAGCGTGATCAAAAGTGGGAAGATCTTCCGCTTCACCATTATAAGAGAGCGGGAGTGCCATTGGCAAGCTATCACGGGGAGATTTCTTGGCATGCTGTTGAATCAATGACGAAGGCTTTGGTGCAAGATACACCTTCTCTATGTGTACTGTCACATTGTGCAATATGATAACAATCACCGGTCGGGGGATGTAGTGATGCATAAATGCAAACCATCCCAGCTTTATCTCCTTTTGTATTGTGGTCTCGTCTTCTCCTGTCTTATTGAACAAGTTAGCATCATCTGTATCGTGATTGGGATTGGTAGTAGATCTCCTTGCTAGTGAACTCATTCGAACCTTGACAGTAATCTTGCCCACGGTGACCTTACTCTCTGGAAAATCCACACTGTTTTTTGACAACATTACATTCCCAGATGGAAACAAAATTAGAATTATCATCTTCACCAATTCCGATTTGGATGGCTGCAGAGTTACCGCTGTTATTCTCAACTTGAGCCTCCATACTGACATGTAAATATTGCCATATGTCATTCCAAGATATTTCAGAAGCGGAGCTTTCAGAATTACATTGAGGGTTGGATTGTATGCTACACAGAGAATGCTTAGTGTGATGAATCCAACCAGCATCCGGAATATCATTGGTGTGGATAGGTATATGTAGGCGCCGCTGAGGACTTCGTTCCATTTGAATATTGTTGAAGACATGGTGTGAATGTGAAGGTGGGCGGTATGCTAAAAATGTGCCCGATCGGCGGTGCTTTCAAAGAGACAGTATTACTCAGCAGACAGTAGGACGCGACTTAATCAACCTGACGACACTTCTTCCCTTCAATCTGTGCCTGTGGCTTAGGGCTGCAGCATCGATTGAAATGATACGCAGCGTGGCTTGGCAGCGTAGCTTCAAGAGAATAATCTGCGTCTATAGTGGCTTGCGGCGGATTTTGTTCAAACAAATCTCAAAGAAGTGAGATCATGGTGCGGCTCGAGATGGTGACGGTTTCAAGCTTCATAGGATACCTCTAAACTTCTTCACTCTTTGAGTCTGTGGAAACTTTTGTTTATCACTTTGAGACCGAAGACGAAGCTTAATCATCTCCTCCCCATAATCTCCTCCCCATAATCTCCTCTACCATCACCATGGAGATATGCTCCTCACTCCATAGGTAACCGATAATGAGGAAAGAATACCCCCAGTTGAACTCAGACCATGAAATCAAAAATGAACTCACCGAAATGGGCATCGACGTCTTTGAACCAGAGTCGGCCTCCGATAAACATCTAGCTGAACTGTTCGAAGAGTTCTCTCACTTTGTCCTCCACGCCGAGAAGGAGAAATGCTTGGAAATTATTGAAGATGACTTGAACAACGGTGGTATGTCAGTTGGAGAATTGCAAGGTGGAAGTGATGTATTCTCAATTTATCGGATATCATTTCCATCAGACGACGACGACGATCATGATGATGATGGGCAAGCTGATAGCAATAATGCAGCCATCAAGCTACTCAACTATTACAATCAAGAGCATGGATTAAGTTCCAAAACCTCACTGACAGTAGGCAAGATCAAACAATATATGCTTACCATGTGCGACCGTCGAAGCAGAGAAAGAAATTGCAGGAGCTATACTAGTCTTGGCAATCTCATGTTCATTTTGCAGCTTGGCGGCCCCACGAATGGGCAAGTAAGGCACATTGATAATATGGTGCCAAACTTGCAGATATGTTTGTACATGTCATCGGAGTGTCCAAGTACTGTGGTGTATGCAATGGATGATGGGGATGGGTTACCGGTGACTAATGCAAATACACTCATAGACTTTTGGGAGAGACAAGGGAAAGTTGTTCCAGGAACGCTGAAGGAAGTCTTGATACGGCACGGTGACACAAAGTTGAAGAGCAAACATACCAAGTACCTTGGTTGGAGCACAATCAATCTGCAGTTGTTATGCTTTGGTAAACTGTATCAGCCTGTTGAGTATCAACTTGGATTGCAGACAGATCCGGGTACAACTTTGCTGGCAGGAGGAAATGAAATCCATGCAGGTCCTCCAACCAAACATTCTCGTATGTTTGCCTTTGCAATTGGTGTCCCAGAAGACAAAGAGATAGATGCAGATGATGATGGCCAAAATGAAGAGCACGTACTGAATGGCGACGATATTGGAAAGAATGACGGGGAAGTACAGTACTCACCGGTACTGTTTCATATTGACTTTTGCTGCCTGCTATTTAGTATGCTAGACCACGAGTACAAAACATCTGACAAGGAGGACTCAGTTAGAGAAGCAAAGCGCTTTCTTGTAGAAGTTCTGGTTGAGTTGATAAGAGATTATCCCATGAATGAGTATCTTCTGCAGATTGATCAAGAGAGAGAGGATGTGCGGACTTGGCTCGAATCAATTTTATCAAGAATTGTAGAGGGACGGATGGTCGATAGTCTAGTAGAGGATGCAGTGCAAAGTGATAGGATACTGTACACTCCAGATTTGATGAAGCGAAGACCCAAGAAGAAGAAGAAGAAGAAGAAGAAACCAACATCTTAGATTTCTTTGACTCTAGATCGTTTCCAAGCGGCTGCATTTTGCATATCTGATTGTGAGAGCGAGGCCTCAAAACCTTCACACAAACCTACTGAGAAACGTGAGCTTCAAACTTTCATCGGAAAAGTTGCATCGACTTTACTTATTACACTTATCCAATAATCCGAAGACAACTTAGAAGGACGAAGCCCGCTTGTGATAATGTGATACTGTCGCAACGTGCAAATGACCAACCAGGAGATGGATCAGGGCGAGTTGTGAAGCATGCTAGAGGCTGATGCATTTACAAAATTATGTGCATAAGCCTTCTCCAGAATACTCCTCAACAATGTCAAGTCAAGCGATATAGAGCGCCACAAGATATATGAAACAAACAAACAAACCCAAGATTAGCAGAGCAGCTGCTGCTACTGAAATCACTTTTTTACGACAAGTCCTCCCTCGCCCCTCCTCGCCCACCGTAAAAGCGAGCTCCTGCCTTCTTGCACACAGTTTCAACTGCATTCTTCAACCCAGCACCCCCCTGACAAAACACGGTCGACTTGGCTTCGATTTCTCCGTAGTCAAACCTGTTCGGTTGAGTGCTCACAGACTTGCTACGACTCTTGATACTACGAGTAGAATGCGTGGACGCATTCATGCCATGCTCAGAAGAAGAAGTCAAGTATGTAGACTCATGCATGATCCATGCATAGTTCCATGCATTGATCCATGCATTGAGTAGTCCGCATCATTGCTGTGCATGGTTGATTCAATATTGTGGCTACTATCTTCTGTCATTGAACCAGTGTAGGCCATCTTGACGTCGAAGAAGATACCTCTAGCCTCGCACACTGGTACAATGTTCGAGATGGCAGACATGGCCCACTGGAATAGATCAAAATCTCTCGTGGTGTATACAAGTGAGATCTTTTTCCTGGCAGGTTTATTAACAGTGCACCATTGCAGTCCATCAAGAATGAAGTTGATAGCCGACCCCGCACCAAGCAAAACAAGTTTAGCATCGCGATCCCTTAATAGCTCGAGGCGTACCTTTTAGGTGGACAAAGTAGAGAGGCAAGAGTAATGAAGAAGCACAAATTAGATGACAGATCACGAAAAGAGAAGGAGAGAAAGCAACAGCACACAATGAGGTCAAACGTACCATTTCAGACATCTCTCCCTGACGTGGACCTGTCACAAGCATGAGAGGTTCTTCATCGTACATTCGTTGTGTGTGTGAAACTCGGTCTCGCGCACCAAGGACCGGGGAACGAGGACGGCGGAAGACACGAATGACAACGCCAACCGTCCATTTGTGGCCATCACCTGATGATTCATTTTCGTAAGTATCTGTCCCATCTTCCTCCTCGTTGGTATCTTCCAACTCTCTGCCAGAACGATTCTCGAAGCAAGTGAAGACATGCTTTTGCTCAAGGAGGGATGAGTTGTGCATGACCATGGAGTAGTCCGGCCCAACGGTATCTGTGAATCCATAGGGAGAGTCCCAGTAAAGCACCATAAAGTCTTGCCCAAGTCTGATCCTTTTCATCGCAGGTGATTTGTTTCTCTTGTAGAAGTATGTGAACACATGCTTGTCAAAGAGGTACAGGGCAAACACTGGTGTGTTCAAGATCCATGAGTGTGGATGAGAATGTCGGCGAACAATGTCAACAAAGTAGACGAGATTGACGAGCCGATGAAGATGTATTCCTGCATGCCACTTGGAAGCAAACCATCGCACACTGATTGGAAGAAGGATGCAGAGGAAGATTGTCATCTCAACCATACGGAAGACGTCATCAACTTGTAGTCCCATTTGCTTTAGCTCTGTTTTCATATAGAGAAGGAAGGATATAGAGACAATGTGAGTGTGTATATGCAAAGACAGAGATCGTTCTCATTACAATCACACAACGTGTTCTCACCGGGATTAGCGTCCCCAGGCCAACACCCAGGCTCATCACTAACACTGCACTTGACAGGAGTCCTCTCTGAAGCAGGCCATTCCCATACTCCGGGTACAACCACAGCAGTATATCCATGTGTAATACAAGGGAATAAGATACTCCAAACGTGCAACAAAGTCATGACACAGAGCCCAATTCCATTCCAAGAATGCAATCGAACGTTAGCATTTACAATGTTGCTTGTGTCAAGTAAATACTTGCGAACAAAGGAAGAAGTTAAGATATGCTCAAGACATTCCAATCTCGTGATGAGGAGGAAGTTGTAGCAGATGATTGAATATCTGCCGCTTACTCGAGCGAGTGAATCGTAGAGGACGACAGACCATGGACCTAGAGTGGAAGGTGGAAGGGAGAGAGTGAGTGAGCACATTCATGTCTTTAGTCTTTAGTAGCCGTGTACAATCACATAAGCATAAGAATAAGATGAAGATACTAACCTGGCTTGTACCCTGACAATTGATCCGACCCAGCAGACCCAGCACCGATTGTATATGTCTGTCGAGGCCACACATTCCATGTGAACCTGTCAGCAATGGCAAGGGTGCAGAGTGTGAAGAACCAAGCCCACTGGAAGACTTCGTAGTTGATCCACGGCGTAAGACGCTTGGGTGAGCTAGATGTAGATGGCTTTGCCTTTGAGCTTTCATCTTGCACATCTACATCAATCTCCTCAATCTCGGCTGGTCGGCTGCGGTAGTGAAAGTTGCCACTCTTCTTCTTCTCGCCACGCTTGCGAAGCATCATGCTGCTAGTACGTTGGAGTAGGATGCTGGGACGTCTCGATAGATTGAGGGCACTAGGAACTCTCTTGAGCTTGATACGCTTGATGGGCTTTGACTTTGATGTGTCGGCGACGGCTTGGGCCTCCTCGTCTGCCTCTAGTTCAAGTCCGGAACGAGAACATCAGTCTCAGTCTCGATGTTGGTCGTAGTCGTAGTAGTCGTAGGCAGCCTTTCGGTGACCTTAGTATAGTAGCAGCAGTAGAGGTAGAGCTGATAACCATGCTGACGATGACAATGACGACGACGACGACGTTGTTGTTGGAGATGTAGACTTTCACTTGCCTTTCTTGTGTAGCATCAATATATAGAAAAATGAGCACTCAAAGGCAAAGTTCCAAGTGATCCTTGCGCTTCAGCCTTCTTCAGCCCAGCCGGTCAACAGAATCGAATCCCATTCCATTCCAGAAGAAAAGAATGCAAAAGAATGCGGTGAAACTGGAGATTCGCTTAGACAATCACCGCTTGCTAAAAAGTGAGGTGAGGGGCTTCGGCTTCGGACAAACTTATCCCGCTGCGACAATCACACGCCCTCGGTTCATCAATCGGAACGCAAAATGCAATCCATCAACAAAAATCAGCAAAAATCCTAAGAACCATGGCAATGGCAAACACGGCTCTCTTCGTCGGCCGTGATACGGTCGACTGCAGCTGCTCACATCTCCTTGACAGTGACATCGCTTGTATATTCTGCATTCGGTCCATCATCTCTACAGAGTACAAGCAACTATGAAAACAAAGATTCATCTACCCATCACACAGATCAAGAAATTATGGGAGCACTGCCCTGGCTAGACCAGCTGCACAAGATTATTGCAAACATGTACACTGGTGGTGGAACAAACTTTCGTGCTGTGCAAAGTAATATCATGGTGCAAATGCACAATGATGTGTCACTCGAAAATCCATTGGTTTCCTACACAGGTGTCTCAGAAATTGAAAGAGCATTTCGTGCTCGATTGTTCTTACATCCACAGAATGATGTACAAACATTGCTAGAATGCGTTCATGTCGAAGCAAGTGATGATAGCATAAGTAATGGATCAACATCTGCAACTGAAAGACAAAGACAGCTACAACAACTTGGATTATTATCTCCTTCTTTGAAAGGTATTTCAACTCCCATAATTTCTCCACCAACTCTAAAAGTTACATATAGATTGCAGCAAAAGTATGGCCGACTTTTTACGGTACAATCAATGCTGGAAGTGACAGTACAAGTTCGTAGAGGAAATGCAGGAAAGGTGCTTGACATAACGCCGAGTAATTTAGCAGTCCCATTGGCAACGAGTGCAAGTGGACATTATAGTAGGGCTGCAGTTGCAACTGCTACAGCAGCAGCAACCGCAGCAGCGAACCAACCATCCTTGACCACTGCGTTATCCAATGCAGCGAGTAAAATAGCAGCTGCAACAACAATGGCAAGGGGAAGTCACTCGAATAATAACACAGATTTATCACCGGGAGGGCATCCACTTGTCGTAGAGGTAGTGAAAATAGAAGAACTGTGGAGAGGGGTCCCTCTGCTTCAATTTATGCCGTTTCACTGTTCACGAAGATTGAATGGTGCCATGCTAGGCTTGGCCTGCATAATATTTAACTAAAAATGTTTTAATTCAATGAATGTAGAGAGTAGCATGTAGTTGCCACACTATGGACACCACACGAATGCTCAGTGGTCCCTCATCACCCAAGGTGGGCACCCTAATGCTGGTAAATTTTCTTGCGCAGCTCCACAACTAGCAGCCTTCTCATCCCACGTATTCATCACGCAATACCATTCACCATCCTTGCATTGATCCATGATCGTACTCGCATCCATCGAACGGAGCAACATTCTCCACTTGCCGCAACTGGGATTGCAGCATCGAATCCATTCATATGGCTCCTTTGCATTTGCGGTTCCACTACGCTTCTTGCGTTGACGATTTTCGTAGGCCTCATTGCCATGGAGACGGCGTACCCACAACCTAAGATGTTTGCGTGTGCGTTGATCCATGGCACTTTCGGGTGTTGTTGCGGCATCGTACTCCTCTTCGGGAGCACTGCACCGAGCGCGTTCAGGATCGTTTTTGTTCATGGAACAGTACCATTTGGACGGAAGTTTGCGTGCATCGACTACTCCGCGTAGGCGTCTCCACTGATGATGGGATACATAGGAGATCGCGGACATGGTGAGATATGAGATATGCGACTTAGCACTTGGTAATAATGTATAATTAATCTTCGACGCGGTTCTTACCTTTTTGCAACGATCACATTCCACCCAAGTGGCATTGCTCGATCCTGCAGTTTGTCCAAAGATGGAAATCTCCGCATCTTCCGCCATCAAACTGTCTTCGTCAAACCCACTCGAATCCACTCCTCCCCCACCAACACCATCATCATCGTCCATACCCCCACTACCAACGCCCTGACCACCAATACTCGCATCTGGAGTACTCATAAATGCATTCCCCCCTCCACCACGCCTATTCTGCTTCTTCTTCTTTCTACGCTTTCCAATACGCCGCCCATTAACATCAAGCTCCTCATCGTCATTATTGTCCGGCAACACAGTGGGCGCCTTGTTTACCACAAACGAAGAACTCGCCTTCCCTCCCCGTTCCACATATTCTTCCGCATCTTCCAAAAATGACTTTCCATCAAAATTACTCAATGTATTCATTGCCTCCATACGCATATGACGTTTCATGGCAACCAACAATGTGTTTCGATTCAAAATAGGTTTTCCAACACCAAGCCTGGGATTGTAGTCCTCGTCATCACTGGAATCGGTATCAACGACACTTCCCAATGCGGAATATTGATCTTCTTCAAGTGCTCGTCGCATCATGTCGTTGACAGCAGCTTGTTGAGCGGAGTATCCAGTGGAGGATGCGGGGGTGGAGGAAGTTGCGGATGTTGGGAGCTTCTTGGCAAGATTTTTGGTTTTGGAATCGAGGGAACTTTTGACCTTTTCCTGTTGAAGAATCGTAGGAGTAGATGGATGAGATGAGATTATTGTGATGTTATCACGATAACACAGACAGTGACAACGTACAACTCAAAAATACAATAATAGACGCGTACCTTCTTTTTCTTAACCTTGTCCTTGCCCTTCTTCCCATCCACAGAAGACTTCTTCTTGCTCGTCTTTTTCTTATCATCCTTCTCCTTCTTCTTCTTCTTGCTATCAGCGGTACCCACGGTTGCAGCTGAGGGAAGGGCGGCGGGTTTGGAAGCAAAAGCAGAATCAGCAGATGCCTCGAGTGTGGAGATGATCCCACGTGCTTTCGCCTTTGCAGATTGTTGTGGTTTGGATGGTGATGGACGCAATGGTTGTGATTTCGGTAAATTACTGATAGTGGCTGCTGGTTTAGATGCAGCTTTAATTGCAGCTGAGGGGGCAGCGGCGGGAGGAGCAGAAGCAGGTTTATTGTCTACTTGCATCGCATCACCTCCGTTGGCGCCACTACTATGAATTACTGCGCTCGAATCATTTGAAGATGTAGCGGGGGCTGCAGCAACAGAGTTAATAACGGCTTTTGTATCCACATCCATCGCCGTATTTTGTTGCTTTGGCTGCTGTTGTTGTCGGGATGGCAGTGATGCAGAAGAAGACTCCTTCAACAAACAAGTGCCGCCGACGACGTCCTTCTCTTTTTGTTTTTCGTCCTCACTCGAAGTGCTGCCTAGCCCCGCTAGGCTCGACATGACATTTGATGCGGCTGTAGCGTTTGCGGTACGGTCTGATGCCGTAGCTGCTGGTGGTTCAGCCTCTGCTGTGGTTGGTTTGTTACTACTGGCCTCCATGGTGGCGATCTAAAAAAGATAAGTGAAAAGTGAAGTCGTCGGAGGCTCCTGTAACTGGGACTCCTGTAGTGTTGCATTTGGTATGTTAGTTGGTGTTATGGTCGGATACAAAGTAGGATTATTAATATGTGCCCAAGAGGTTTCTATTTTAGGTTACACGCTAGAAGAAGTTGTGGCTGTCTCAACAAACAGGTCTTTGCATAATGTATATATGCACAAAAGATAATCTGTTCGTGTCATTAAACCACCTCTTCTGTTAAAAATGCACGTCTTCCTCTGACAAAACTTTGCCCTACCCCGAAAATAGCTTTGCTACAGCCTCTGCATTTGACGCAAAGAAGAGATGCAAATACGTAGCACTCAAAGAGCCCTCACGATAAACTGCTTCGCCAGGATATGTTGACCTCTGACGTATGCCATGAGAGTAGGGTTCAGGTGTGTTACTGCTCTTTGATTTGTGATGAGCGTGTGCACGGACCTTGCCCTCTGGCAAAGGTGCCGTTTGCATTCCCTGTCATCCGCCCTTAACTTTCATTGTCCCAGTTCCTTGTATCAGACCTGCCATACGAAACGAGTTGCCTTCTAGATCAATTAACGTATCCATACAATATAGGAACCCTCCGCATTCTGCTAATATTGGTTTGTCATCTTCGTGAAATTGCTTTAAAGATGATATCATACTCGTGTTCTCGGACAGCGCTTTCGCATGAAGCTCGGGGTAGCCACCAGGTAGCCACACAGCCGTTGCTTCCGTCGGGATTGAATCGTCCCGTATCGGAGAGAAATAACATATCTTTGCGCCCATATCTTGCAACAACGTGAATATTCGTCGTATACGTAAAGCTGAAGGCATCGTCTCGGGCGATTGCGATGGTCTTACCCAAAAGTGCATCAGGACAAACAGCTGGAATTTGTTGCGACATGAACTGCACCGGCTTGAGCGTATCAACAAAAGGCAAGATGCCAGCCTCTTCGAGAAGGTCAGCCCCCGACTCGAGACGAGATTCAATCCAATCTTCTTTCTGCTCACTTGGCTGGACCAACCCAAGATGTCGCTCAGGCAGCTCAATGCTTTCATCACGCTTCAACGCCGCCCAAAGTGGTAAGTCGTCTGGAAGCGCATCTCTAACTAATTGTCCATGGTAGTTGCTCCCACATTTGTTTGCAATGACACTGGAAGATAACGATAAGTGCAAATGCAAATGATGAGTATGCAGATGAATCAAGATGCAATGGAATAATATACTTCATACATCAGACTTACCCAACCATGTCAAAATCGTCTCTATAGTTTCTCAACCCAACTGCTATAGCTGCTGCTGTCTGCGCCATTGCGCGGACGTCGATTACCAGCGCTACTGGAATACCAAATTTTGCTGCCAAATCAGCGCTGCAGTCATCGCCATCATACAGTCCCCATGGCTCCTTCAACTAGCACGAAATCCGCCTTCCCTTCAGTGACGGCACGATAGATTTGCTGCTTACACCATTCCTCTCCAGCCATCCATAAGTCGAGCTGCACTACTGGTGCTTTGGATCCCCTTTCAAGTATTTGTGGATCGAGATAGTCTGGTCCAAATTTGAATACTCGGACTCGCTGCAATTCATTATGCGTGAGATATTAATAATAACGATGTTGGTTGTTGCGGAGAGAATGCATAAAATAAGATGATGATAGATGATGTGACGTATCAACGCGACATTGATGTGGATTTCCATCAGCAGGTGGGTATGATATGAAGGGCAATACGAAGAGAAAGATCAGAAACAGGATACTGGGAAGTAAGCGATGCAACATATTTGCAATTTGGTATGTACATGATTTGATAGCGTACTTATAGCGTGCAATTATACAACCTACCTTTCCGTGCCGATGAAGAAGCCGCGCCAGACATGCTGTGATGGTTGTCTTGCCACTTCCACTAGCTGGAGCAGACAGGAAGAGAGCTGGGCAGCAAGCGACGGAGCCGCTATTGGCCATGATGATTTCTGTATTGTAGGGTCGACCTTCTTACTTCTTACACCCCACACCACCCCACCGATCTCGGCCATCAAATAAGAAGCACGTGATCGGGGTGTTGGCGAGAGGTTGGCGGCACCAGGGGGGGCGGCACCTCAGTCCGACCGGTAATGGCAAGGACAATGGGTACTGAAAGACATCATAAAAGACGGTGTCCGATCAACTCGCTTCCTACTTTCGCGGTAACAAGATAGATGGTAACAACCACCCACCTAGCTACCCACCTCCTGCCCAGCCACCCCACCATATTGTAGCCAACCAGCGTTACTATTCACTGATTAAGGATAGGCTAGAGGAAGAGTTGAACTCATTGAAGAAAGCATCTGTGGATATTTCGCTTATGGAGCACCGGATCCGTCGCATTGCAGCTGCGTTGGAGGTGGAGAAGGATCAGAGGAGGGCATTGGAAGATCGAATGTATGCCAAGGTCTCTACTATACTGAATCAGAGGGTACCAACGCGGCATCTAATCTGGAGGAAGTAATCTGAAACTGCCAATTGCGAATTGAGCTCATAGTTTGGCGCACGCTCTAGAGCTACAGTGCTTCATGGGAATATTGAGGGTGTACGCAGGTTGAAAGCTTGAAGATGAGAGAATAGGACAATTGAAAAACTTTATGTCAATAGAACCACAATCATACTAACTAGAACATATCGTATGATGATACTATTTGGTGATTTAACATATATAATGCTGATGCTAATACGACCTGATGAGGTCCAATTCAGACTGGCTGTGAGCAGAAATCACTCACCATATCGTATCTAACGCTGGCAATGGAGCAATCAGCTGCTTCTAGTGTACGTTATATTCGGTTAAGATAGTACAGAAGGATACATGCCACAACTCATCCTCTTTATATGTGTATCAGCCATGCTACAGCCTCGTAGGTTACCTGATGAGGTCCTATTTGGGATGTCCGCGAGCAACACTATAGCACCATATCGTATGTTACGCTGTGAAAGGAGCAATCAGTAGAGATGAATTAGTTACGAAATTACCTCTTCTTATTTGAAGATTACCGTTAATGATTTAACAGCTTTGCCACAGCTTCTGCATTTGATGCAAAGAAAAGATGTATGTAAGACGCAGTCAAAGAGCCCTCACGATACACTGCTTCACCAGGATATGTTGAATTCTGACGTATGCCATGACAATAAGGTTCAGGTGTATTACTGCTTTCTGATTTATGGAAAGCGTGTGCGCGGATCTTGCCCTCTGGCAAAGGTGCCGTTTGCAATCCAATTCCAACTTTCCCTGTCATTGTCCCAGTTCCTTGTATAAGACCTGCCATACGAAACGAGTTGCCTTCTAGATCAATTAACGTATCCATACAATATAGGAACCCTCCGCATTCTGCTAATATTGGTTTGCCAATCATCGTGAAATTGCTTTAAAGATGATATCATGCTCTCGTTCTCGGACAGCACTTTCGCATGAAGCTCGGGGTAGCCACCAGGCAGCCACACAGCCGTTGCTTCCGTCGGGATTGAATCGTCCCGTATCGGAGAGAAATAACATATCTTTGCGCCCATATCTTGCAACAACGAAATATTCGCCGTATACGTAAAGCTGAAAGCATCGTCTCGGGCGATTGCGATTGTCTTACCCAAAAGTGCATCAGGACAAACAGCTGGAATTTGTTGCGACATGAACTGCACCGGCTTGAGCGTATCAACAAAAGGCAAGATGCCAGCCTCTTCGAGAAGGTCAGCCCCCGACTCGAGACGAGATTCAATCCAATCTTCTTTCTGCTCACTTGGCTGGACCAACCCAAGATGTCGCTCAGGCAGCTCAATGCTTTCATCACGCTTCAAACGCCGCCCAAAGTGGTAAGTCGTCTGGAAGCGCATCTCTAACTAATTGTCCATGGTAGTTGCTCCCACATTTGTTTGCAATGACACTGGAAGATAACGATAAGTGCAAATGATGAGTATGCAGATGAATCAAGATGCAATGGAATAATATACTTCATACATCATACTTACCCAACCATGTCAAAATCGTCTCTATAGTTTCTCAACCCAACTGCTATAGCTGCTGCTGTCTGTGCCATTGCGCGGACGTCGATTACCAGCGCTACTGGAATACCAAATTTTGCTGCCAAATCAGCGCTGCAGTCATCGCCATCATACAGCCCCATGGCTCCTTCAACTAGCACGAAATCCGCCTTCCCTTCAGTGACGGCACGATAGATTTGCTGCTTACACCATTCCTCTCCAGCCATCCATAAGTCGAGCTGCACTACTGGTGCTTTGGATCCCCTTTCAAGTATTTGTGGATCGAGATAGTCTGGTCCAAATTTGAATACTCGGACTCGCTGCAATTCATGTATGCGTGAGATATTAATAATAACGATGTTGGTTGTTGCGGAGAGAATGCATAAAATAAGATAATGATAGATGATGTGACGTATCAACGCGACATTGATGTGGATTTCCATCAGCAGGTGGGTATGAAGGGCAATACGAAGAGAAAGATCAGAAACAGGATACTGGGAAGTAAGCGATGCAACATATTTGCAATTTGATATGTACATGATTTGATAGCGTACTTCTAGCGTGCAATTATACAACCTACCTTTCCGCGCCGATGAAGAAGCCGCGCCAGATGCCGCTTTTACTAGCTGGAGCAGACAGGAACAGAGCTGGACAGCAAGCGACCGAGCCGCTGGTATTGGCCATGATGATGATCTTTGTTTACGCGATTAATAATTGAACATGCAGAAGTCGACCGTTCCGTCGACCCATGCATCATACAAAATCAAAAACACAAATCAAAAGCTGAAGCACGTGATTGGGCGAGTTTGGCGAGCAGTTGGCGGCTGCTGTATCTTTTCTCTATTTTTCATCCTTTTGGTTCTTCCCACGTTTTGGCGCGCTTTTAGACTATTGGACACCATTTCACTGAAACGAATTTTGTGGGAGATTAGTGGGAATAGGTGCGTTTCCCACCAGTGTCCAAGCAGGTCCCAACATTCTGATTTGGGAAAATCGGGTCACTAGAAGCTGTTGATTGTCATATTCACAGCGTGAGATACGATATGGCCGTCGACTGAGGAGCTTGCAGCGTCTCAGATGGCCTCATCAGGTCACCTACGACGTTGTAGCGACGCCGATACGCCCAACAAATACTTGAGCCGTGAAAAAGATGCTTCTATACTATCATGGCCAACTACTACGGGTCACTAGAAGCTGTTGATTGTCATATTCACAGCGTGAGATACGATATGGTGCTAGTGAGAGTGCGGGCGGCCGTCTCAGATGGCCTCATCAGGTCACCTACGACGTTGTAGCGACGCCGATACGCCCAACCAATACTTGAGCCGTGAAAAAGATGCTTCTATGCTTTCATTATCGACTATAATGGGTCACTAGAAGCTGTTGATTGTCATATTCACAGCGTGAGATACGATATGGTGCTAGTGAGAGTGCGGGCGGCCGTCTCAGATGGCCTCATCAGGTCACCTACGACGTTGTAGCGACGCCGATACGGCCAACCATACTTGAGTCATGAAAAAGATGCTTCTATACTATCATGGCCAACTACTACGGGTCACTAGAAGCTGTTGATTGCCATATTCACAGTGTGAGATACGATATGCCGTCAACTGAGGAGCTTGCAGCGTCTCAGATGGCCTCATCAGGTCACCTACGACGTTGTAGCGACGCTGAAATTGCCAACCAATACTTGAGTCGTGAAAAAGATGCTTCTATACTATCATGGCCAACTACTACGGGTCACTAGAAGCTGTTGATTGCCATATTCACAGCGTGAGATACGATATGGCCGTCAACTGAGGAGCTTGCAGCGTCTCAGATGGCCTCATCAGGTCACCTACGACGTTGTAGCGACGCCGATACGGCCAACAAATACTGAGCCGTGAAAAAGATGCTTCTATACTATCATGGCCAACTATTACGGGTCACTAGAAGCTGTTGATTGCCATATTCACAGCGTGAGATACGATATGGCCGTCAACTGAGGAGCTTGCAGCGTCTCAGATGGCCTCATCAGGTCACCTACGACGTTGTAGCGACGCCGATACGCCCAACCAATACTTGAGCCGTGAAAAAGATGCTTCTATACTTTCATTATCGACTATAATGGGTCACTAGAAGCTGTTGATTGCCATATTCACAGCGTGAGATACGATATGGCCGTCAACTGAGGAGCTTGCAGCGTCCTCAGATGGCCTCATCAGGTCACCTACGACGTTGTAGCGACGCCGATACGGCCAACAAATACTTGAGCCGTGAAAAAGATGCTTCTATACTATCATGGCCAACTACTACGGGTCACTAGAAGCTGTTGATTGTCATATTCACAGCGTGAGATACGATATGGTGCTAGTGAGAGTGCGGGCGGCCGTCTCAGATGGCCTCATCAGGTCACCTACGACGTTGTAGCGACGCCGATACGCCCAACCAATACTTGAGCCGTGAAAAAGATGCTTCTATACTTTCATGGCCAACTATTACGGGTCACTAGAAGCTGTCGATTGCCATATTCACAGCGTGAGGTACGATATGGCCGTCAACTGAGGAGCTTGCAGCGTCTCAGATGGCCTCATCAGGTCACCTACGACGTTGTAGCGACGCCGATACGCCCAACCAATACTTGAGTCGTTAAAAAGATGCTTCTATACTATCATTAACGACTTTAATGGTTCACTAGAAGCTGTTGATTGTCATATTCACAGCGTGAGATACGATATGGTGCTAGTGAGAGTGCGGGCGGCCGTCTCAGATGGCCTCATCAGGTCACCTACGACGTTGTAGCGACGCCGATACGCCCAACCAATACTTGAGCCGAGAAAAAGATGCTTCTATGCTTTCATTATCGACTATAATGGGTCACTAGAAGCTGTTGATTGTCATATTCACAGCGTGAGATACGATATGGTGCTAGTGAGAGTGCGGGCGGCCGTCTCAGATGGCCTCATCAGGTCACCTACGACGTTGTAGCGACGCCGATACGGCCAACCAATACTTGAGTCGTGAAAAAGATGCTTCTATACTATCATGGCCAACTACTACGGGTCACTAGAAGCTGTTGATTGCCATATTCACAGTGTGAGATACGATATGGCCGTCAACTGAGGAGCTTGCAGCGTCTCAGATGGCCTCATCAAATCACCTACGACGTTGTAGCGACGCCGATACGCCCAACCAATACTTGAGTCGTGAAAAAGATGCTTCTATACTTTCATGGCCATCTACTACGGGTCACTAGAAGCTGTTTATTGCCATATTCACAGTGTGAGATACGATATGGCCGTCAACTGAGGAGCTTGCAGCGTCTCAGATGGCCTCATCAGGTCACCTACGACGTTGTAGCGACGCCGATACGGCCAACCAATACTTGAGTCATGAAAAAGATGCTTCTATACTATCATGGCCAACTATTACGGGTCACTAGAAGCTGTTGATTGCCATATTCACAGCGTGAGATACGATATGGCCGTCAACTGAGGAGCTTGCAGCGTCTCAGATGGCCTCATCAGGTCACCTACGACGTTGTAGCGACGCCGATACGGCCAACAAATACTGAGCCGTGAAAAAGATGCTTCTATACTATCATGGCCAACTATTACGGGTCACTAGAAGCTGTTGATTGCCATAGTTACAGCGTGAGATATGATATGGCCGTCAACTGAGGAGCTTGCAGCGTCTCAGATGGCCTCATCAGGTCACCTACGACGTTGTAGCGACGCCGATACGCCCAACAAATACTTGAGCAATGAAAAAGATGCTTCTATACTATCATTACCGACTATAATGGGTCACTAGAAGCTGTTGATTGCCATAGTTACAGCGTGAGATACGATATGGCCGTCAACTGAGGAGCTTGCAGCGTCTCAGATGGCCTCATCAGGTCACCTACGACGTTGTAGCGACGCCGATACGCCCAACCAATACTTGAGCCGTGAAAAAGATGCTTCTATACTTTCATTATCGACTATAATGGGTCACTAGAAGCTGTTGATTGCCATATTCACAGCGTGAGATACGATATGGCCGTCAACTGAGGAGCTTGCAGCGTCTCAGATGGCCTCATCAGGTCACCTACGACGTTGTAGCGACGCCGATACGGCCAACAAATACTTGAGCCGTGAAAAAGATGCTTCTATACTATCATGGCCAACTACTACGGGTCACTAGAAGCTGTTGATTGTCATATTCACAGCGTGAGATACGATATGGTGCTAGTGAGAGTGCGGGCGGCCGTCTCAGATGGCCTCATCAGGTCACCTACGACGTTGTAGCGACGCCGATACGCCCAACCAATACTTGAGCCGTGAAAAAGATGCTTCTATACTATCATGGCCAACTATACGGGTCACTAGAAGCTGTCGATTGCCATATTCACAGCGTGAGGTACGATATGGCCGTCAACTGAGGAGCTTGCAGCGTCTCAGATGGCCTCATCAGGTCACCTACGACGTTGTAGCGACGCCGATACGCCCAACCAATACTTGAGTCGTTAAAAAGATGCTTCTATACTATCATTAACGACTATAATGGTTCACTAGAAGCTGTTGATTGTCATATTCACAGCGTGAGATACGATATGGTGCTAGTGAGAGTGCGGGCGGCCGTCTCAGATGGCCTCATCAGGTCACCTACGACGTTGTAGCGACGCCGATACGGCCAACAAATACTTGAGCCGTGAAAAAGATGCTTCTATACTATCATGGCCAACTACTACGGGTCACTAGAAGCTGTTGATTGTCATATTCACAGCGTGAGATACGATATGGTGCTAGTGAGAGTGCGGGCGGCCGTCTCAGATGGCCTCATCAGGTCACCTACGACGTTGTAGCGACGCCGATACGCCCAACCAATACTTGAGCCGTGAAAAAGATGCTTCTATACTATCATGGCCAACTATTACGGGTCACTAGAAGCTGTTGATTGCCATATTCACAGCGTGAGGTACGATATGGCCGTCAACTGAGGAGCTTGCAGCGTCTCAGATGGCCTCATCAGGTCACCTACGACGTTGTAGCGACGCCGATACGCCAACCAATACTTGAGTCGTGAAAAAGATGCTTCTATACTATCATTAACGACTATAATGGGTCACTAGAAGCTGTTGATTGCCATATTCACAGCGTGAGATACGATATGGTGCTAGTGAGAGTGCGGGCGGCCGTCTCAGATGGCCTCATCAGGTCACCTACGACGTTGTAGCGACGCCGATACGCCCAACCAATACTTGAGTCATGAAAAAGATGCTTCTATACTATCATGGCCAACTACTACGGGTCACTAGAAGCTGTTGATTGCCATATTCACAGCGTGAGATACGATATGGCCGTCAACTGAGGAGCTTGCAGCGTCTCAGATGGCCTCATCAGGTCACCTACGACGTTGTAGCGACGCCGATACGCCCAACCAATACTTGAGTCGTGAAAAAGATGCTTCTATACTATCATGGCCAACTACTACGGGTCACTAGAAGCTGTTGATTGCCATATTCACAGCGTGAGATACGATATGGCCGTCAACTGAGGAGCTTGCAGCGTCTCAGATGGCCTCATCAGGTCACCTACGACGTTGTAGCGACGCCGATACGGCCAACCAATACTTGAGCCGTGAAAAAGATGCTTCTATACTATCATGGCCAACTATACGGGTCACTAGAAGCTGTTGATTGCCATATTCACAGCGTGAGATACGATATGGCCGTCAACTGAGGAGCTTGCAGCGTCTCAGATGGCCTCATCAGGTCACCTACGACGTTGTAGCGACGCCGATACGGCCAACCAATACTTGAGCCGTGAAAAAGATGCTTCTATACTATCATGGCCAACTATTACGGGTCACTAGAAGCTGTTGATTGCCATATTCACAGCGTGAGATACGATATGGCCGTCAACTGAGGAGCTTGCAGCGTCTCAGATGGCCTCATCAGGTCACCTACGACGTTGTAGCGACGCCGATACGCCCAACCAATACTTGAGCCGTGAAAAAGATGCTTCTATACTATCATTATCGACTATAATGGGTCACTAGAAGCTGTTGATTGCCATATTCACAGCGTGAGATACGATATGGCCGTCAACTGAGGAGCTTGCAGCGTCTCAGATGGCCTCATCAGGTCACCTACGACGTTGTAGCGACGCCGATACGGCCAACCAATACTTGAGCCGTGAAAAAGATGCTTCTATACTATCATGGCCAACTACTACGGGTCACTAGAAGCTGTTGATTGCCATATTCACAGCGTGAGATACGATATGGTGCTAGTGAGAGTGCGGGCGGCCGTCTCAGATGGCCTCATCAGGTCACCTACGACGTTGTAGCGACGCCGATACGCCCAACCAATACTTGAGCCGTGAAAAAGATGCTTCTATACTATCATGGCCAACTATACGGGTCACTAGAAGCTGTTGATTGCCATATTCACAGCGTGAGATACGATATGGCCGTCAACTGAGGAGCTTGCAGCGTCTCAGATGGCCTCATCAGGTCACCTACGACGTTGTAGCGACGCCGATACGCCCAACCAATACTTGAGTCGTGAAAAAGATGCTTCTATACTATCATTACCGACTATAATGGTTCACTAGAAGCTGTTGATTGCCATATTCACAGCGTGAGATACGATATGGTGCTAGTGAGAGTGCGTGCGGCCGTCTCAGATGGCCTCATCAGGTCACCTACGACGTTGTAGCGACGCCGATACGCCCAACCAATACTTGAGCCGTGAAAAAGATGCTTCTATACTATCATTAGCGACTATAATGGGTCACTAGAAGCTGTTGATTGTCATATTCACAGCGTGAGATACGATATGGTGCTAGTGAGAGTGCGGGCGGCCGTCTCAGATGGCCTCATCAGGTCACCTACGACGTTGTAGCGACGCCGATACGGCCAACCAATACTTGAGTCATGAAAAAGATGCTTCTATACTATCATGGCCAACTACTACGGGTCACTAGAAGCTGTTGATTGCCATATTCACAGTGTGAGATACGATATGGCCGTCAACTGAGGAGCTTGCAGCGTCTCAGATGGCCTCATCAAGTCACCTACGACGTTGTAGCGACGCCGATACGCCCAACCAATACTTGAGTCGTGAAAAAGATGCTTCTATACTATCATGGCCAACTACTACGGGTCACTAGAAGCTGTTGATTGCCATATTCACAGTGTGAGATACGATATGGCCGTCAACTGAGGAGCTTGCAGCGTCTCAGATGGCCTCATCAGGTCACCTACGACGTTGTAGCGACGCCGATACGGCCAACAAATACTTGAGTCGTGAAAAAGATGCTTCTATACTATCATGGCCAACTATTACGGGTCACTAGAAGCTGTTGATTGCCATATTCACAGCGTGAGATACGATATGGCCGTCAACTGAGGAGCTTGCAGCGTCTCAGATGGCCTCATCAGGTCACCTACGACGTTGTAGCGACGCCGATACGGCCAACCAATACTTGAGTCGTGAAAAAGATGCTTCTATACTATCATGGCCAACTACTACGGGTCACTAGAAGCTGTTGATTGCCATATTCACAGCGTGAGATACGATATGGCCGTCAACTGAGGAGCTTGCAGCGTCTCAGATGGCCTCATCAGGTCACCTACGACGTTGTAGCGACGCCGATACGCCCAACCAATACTTGAGCCGTGAAAAAGATGCTTCTATACTATCATTATCGACTATAATGGGTCACTAGAAGCTGTTGATTGCCATATTCACAGCGTGAGATACGATATGGCCGTCAACTGAGGAGCTTGCAGCGTCTCAGATGGCCTCATCAGGTCACCTACGACGTTGTAGCGACGCCGATACGCCCAACCAATACTTGAGCCGTGAAAAAGATGCTTCTATACTTTCATTATCGACTATAATGGGTCACTAGAAGCTGTTGATTGCCATATTCACAGCGTGAGATACGATATGGCCGTCAACTGAGGAGCTTGCAGCGTCTCAGATGGCCTCATCAGGTCACCTACGACGTTGTAGCGACGCCGATACGCCCAACCAATACTTGAGCCGTGAAAAAGATGCTTCTATACTATCATGGCCAACTACTACGGGTCACTAGAAGCTGTTGATTGTCATATTCACAGTGTGAGATACGATATGGCCGTCAACTGAGGAGCTTGCAGCGTCTCAGATGGCCTCATCAGGTCACCTACGACGTTGTAGCGACGCCGATACGCCCAACCAATACTTGAGCCGTGAAAAAGATGCTTCTATACTATCATGGCCAACTACTACGGGTCACTAGAAGCTGTTGATTGCCATATTCACAGCGTGAGATACGATATGGCCGTCAACTGAGGAGCTTGCAGCGTCTCAGATGGCCTCATCAGGTCACCTACGACGTTGTAGCGACGCCGATACGCCCAACCAATACTTGAGCCGTGAAAAAGATGCTTCTATACTATCATTATCGACTATAATGGTTCACTAGAAGCTGTTGATTGCCATATTCACAGCGTGGGATACGATATGGTGCTAGTGAGAGTGCGGGCGGCCGTCTCAGATGGCCTCATCAGGTCACCTACGACGTTGTAGCGACGCCGATACGCCCAACCAATACTTGAGCCGAGAAAAAGATGCTTCTATACTATCATTATCGACTATAATGGGTCACTAGAAGCTGTTGATTGCCATATTCACAGCGTGAGATACGATATGGCCGTCAACTGAGGAGCTTGCAGCGTCTCAGATGGCCTCATCAGGTCACCTACGACGTTGTAGCGACGCCGATACGCCCAACCAATACTTGAGCCGTGAAAAAGATGCTTCTATACTATCATGGCCAACTACTACGGGTCACTAGAAGCTGTTGATTGCCATATTCACAGTGTGAGATACGATATGGCCGTCGACTGAGGAGCTTGCAGCGTCTCAGATGGCCTCATCAGGTCACCTACGACGTTTGTAGCGACGCCGATACGCCCAACCAATACTTGAGTCGTGAAAAAGATGCTTCTATACTATCATGGCCAACTACTACGGGTCACTAGAAGCTGTTGATTGCCATATTCACAGTGTGAGATACGATATGGCCGTCAACTGAGGAGCTTGCAGCGTCTCAGATGGCCTCATCAGGTCACCTACGACGTTGTAGCGACGCCGATACGGCCAACCAATACTTGAGCCGTGAAAAAGATGCTTCTATACTATCATGGCCGACTATAATGGGTCACTAGAAGCTGTTGATTGCCATATTCACAGCGTGAGATACGATATGGCGTCAACTGAGAGTGCTTGCAGCCGTCTCAGATGGCCTCATCAGGTCACCTACGACGTTGTAGCGACGCCGATACGCCCAACCAATACTTGAGCCGTGAAAAAGATGCTTCTATACTATCATGGCCAACTACTAACGGGTCACTAGAAGCTGTTGATTGCCATATTCACAGCGTGAGATACGATATGGCCGTCAACTGAGGAGCTTGCAGCGTCTCAGATGGCCTCATCAGGTCACCTACGACGTTGTAGCGACGCCGATACGCCCAACCAATACTTGAGTCGTGAAAAAGATGCTTCTATACTATCATGGCCAACTACTACGGGTCACTAGAAGCTGTTGATTGCCATAGTTACAGCGTGAGATACGATATGGCCGTCAACTGAGGAGCTTGCAGCGTCTCAGATGGCCTCATCAGGTCACCTACGACGTTGTAGCGACGCCGATACGCCCAACCAATACTTGAGCCGTGAAAAAGATGCTTCTATACTATCATGGCCAACTACTACGGGTCACTAGAAGCTGTTGATTGCCATATTCACAGCGTGAGATACGATATGGCCGTCAACTGAGGAGCTTGCAGCGTCTCAGATGGCCTCATCAGGTCACCTACGACGTTGTAGCGACGCCGATACGCCCAACCAATACTTGAGCCGTGAAAAAGATGCTTCTATACTATCATTACCGACTATAATGGGTCACTAGAAGCTGTTGATTGCCATATTCACAGCGTGAGATACGATATGGCCGTCAACTGAGGAGGCTTGCAGCCGTCTCAGATGGCCTCATCAGGTCACCTACGACGTTGTAGCGACGCCGATACGCCCAACCAATACTTGAGCCGTGAAAAAGATGCTTCTATACTATCATTACCGACTATAATGGGTCACTAGAAGCTGTTGATTGCCATATTCACAGCGTGAGATACGATATGGCCGTCAACTGAGGAGCTTGCAGCGTCTCAGATGGCCTCATCAGGTCACCTACGACGTTGTAGCGACGCCGATACGCCCAACCAATACTTGAGTCGTGAAAAAGATGCTTCTATACTATCATGGCCAACTACTACGGGTCACTAGAAGCTGTTGATTGCCATATTCACAGCGTGAGATACGATATGGCCGTCAACTGAGGAGCTTGCAGCGTCTCAGATGGCCTCATCAGGTCACCTACGACGTTGTAGCGATGCCGATACGCCCAACAAATACTTGAGTCGTGAAAAAGATGCTTCTATACTATCATGGCCAACTACTACGGGTCACTAGAAGCTGTTGATTGCCATATTCACAGCGTGAGATACGATATGGCCGTCAACTGAGGAGCTTGCAGCGTCTCAGA
>JAHBBA010001042.1:0-59011 GCA_018806925.1 Skeletonema costatum | reverse complement strand
TGGGCGACGTCTCGGTGGACTCCCCCTCGATCCTGATCATGGCCGCCGCCATTGCACCACCTTGGACCCCCTCTGCGGCGCCGCCTTCCCTCCGCTCAGCGGCCTCCTCCCCCCCGCGCCACCGCCCGTCCCCCCCCCGCTTGCGCCCCCGCGGCTCCCCTCCGCGGCCCCCGCCTGTGCGCCGCCGCGGACCGTCCCGCGGTCTAACAGCCACACGGCGCGCACCGAGCCGAGCCTGCCGCACTCGAGGGTCGCCCGCCGGCCCCCGCGGCCCACAGCACTTGGTAAGCATCTGAAATAGTGTTGGTACGGCTCTGGGTTTTCGGCCTCCATTCCGAAGAAACGTGCATGATGTACTAGATATTGTCCAGAGGCGTGCACACGAATGATTGCCACGGATCACAGATTTACCACGAGATCGGTGGCAGAACAAGGCGTGTCACTCGCACCCCCTCCCATACTGCCGGCCGCCGCATACATGAATACGGGTACACCAGCCTTGACGCGCATCAATTTGGCAAACAGTGGCATGTTTGAGGGATGGTAACAGGTTATCATCCGAAAATTGCTGGACAATACGACTTTGTCGAAGCCCTCCCTTCCCTGGCGATGATCCCGATTCTAATCACTTTAGCGTGCCCTTGTTTTTGTCGGATGTGTCGCCGCTCCATCTGTCACCCTTCGTTGATGCCAATGTACCTCCCGCTGTCTTGATATCATATATTTCGCACGTTTTTTTTCCCACACACCCGATGTTGTCATGTATCGCATCTTTGACCCATATTTTGCCATTCTACTATTATCCGAGCGTTCCGGCAGCGTGCTGTTGTATTAGCGATGCATCTTCTCTGGCGTAGACTAATGGAGATGGCACTGAGGAATGAACAAAAAGTTGGCAGATAATAGCAAGGATGGCTCCGCTCATAAATGAATTCATATTCTTCTGTCTGTTTCTATGGTAATTGATTCGGATGCTCAATGTGTAATACAGATCATAGCGTACAATAGAGAAGGAGCCTTGGTTTGCTAGCTGTTGCTGTTGCTGTTTTGCTAGTTGCAAAATTCATGTGTTTTTTTTTCAATCATGGGAACCTGGGGTTGACACTCCTTGTTGAATCTTTCTCCGACTTGTTGGATGGAAAACTTTCGGAAAACCTCAAAGTTTCTCCGAGCTAAGAAGTTATCGACTTTCATTCGATTTCATCGACGTGACACCCTGCTTCGCGAGCGACCAGTTGTTGATTCCGCGAACGTATGCCGAAGCAGGGTGTCACGTCGATGAAATCGAATGAAAGTCGAAAACTTCTTCGGAGAAACTGGGTTGAGGTTTTCGAAAGTTTTCCATCCAACAAGTCGGAGAAAGATTCAACAAGGAGTGTCAACCCCAGGTTCCCATGATTGAAAAAAAAAACACATGAATTTGCAACTAGCAAAACAGCAACAGCAACAGCTAGCAAACCAAGGCTCCCTATGTCGTATGATCTGTATTACACATTGAGCATCCGAATCAATTACCATAGAAACAGACAGAAGAATATGAATTCATTTATGAGCGGAGCCATCCTTGCTATTATCTGCCAACTTTTTGTTCTTTCCTCAGTGCCATCTCCATTAGTCTACGCCAGAGAAGATGCATCCAATCAACAGCACGCTGCCGGAACCTCGGATAATGTAGATCAGATGGTTAATGAGTACATGACACATTTGGAAACGCTTGTTCAACTTCTTCATGCAGATAGACAAACTCAAAAGGGCACGGATGTTATCGCCAGGGGAAGGGAGGCATTCGACAAAGCATTGTCAGCATTTCCGGATGAAACTGTAGTACACGCACATGCCCTGTTTGCCAAATTATGCGTCAAGGCTGGTGTCTATGATGAGGCGACAAGTCTATTTGATGAAGCCATAAGACGCGCTAGCTTACCTTTGGAGGCCGAAAACTCAGATCCGTCAACACTTGCAGATACACAAAGTCTTGTCGACGAGTTATATTTAGAACGCAGTCGATCTCACAATCAATATATTGGATCCAAAGTTTTGCAATGGCATGCGGCCAATGATCAAGGATACAGAGGTGGAATTCCACCAGAGACGTCGCCATGGTACCCACTGAGTTATGTGGAATTGCAACTTGGAATATTCCCTTTTCCGCATCCACAAACATTGTTTGAAAAGGCGACATTGATAACATTAACATTAGATAGTCCAGAAGAAGAGATACAGAAAGCGAAACCTGACGATGAGGATGCAATGAATGCTACCTCGAGAGCTTGGGAGGCATATAAAACTTATCAGGAGTCACAGTCGGTGGCTTTTGTTGCTTACTCACATGGGAAGAAACGATATTTGGCTGGAGGTCAACCTTGCGGAGATGATGATTACGGACTTGTTGTTGGAGGGACAGCTTGGTCGAAACATGCTTGGAAGAGCAGTCCGTTTTCATACGACAAAACGAAAGATGCTGGACAAAGCGATGATTTGTACATGGGCATTATCACCTTCCAACATGTTCTCATCAGTGGAAGAGATGCTGTCATCTCAGGATATCAGGGCAACTGCAACGTATTTGCAAGGCATTCATATGTCAACTTATCGAACAATATACCACTTGTCACTGCTTGGGAGATAATGGATGCGACAATTGAAGATAATCCAATGTGGATGACATATATTCCTGAGGGTGACACAACTTCGTTTGGTGGCAGTGTAGGAAATGACAGGAATGGGAATGACGCTCTATTAATACCTAATCCAAGATCTGACAACGCTGGGTTTGATTCTGCAATTCTCCTCTGTGGATATGCTTCGGATAATTACTTCCACTTCATTACAGAGGTATTGCCATCATTAGTTGTCATGAGAAATCGCATCAAAGATATTTTAAAGCAACAACAGACGGGAGCAAAAGATGTTGTAGTTGTGCCGAATTTACAAAATGAGTTTGTGGAAGGGTTCTTGAGACTGCTGCTACCGGAGGCATTTGATGACGAAGGCAAATTGTCTCCAAAAATTGTACAATGGGGGCCATGGAAGAACTCAGGTGGTGGCAGTGGCGCGACGTATTCCTCGTCTACCCATCCAATTGCGTATACCAAGCGGCTGGCAACGGTGATGTGGGATCAACCTAAGGTTGCTCCGTCACCGCTGAACGGACCAGCACATTGCTTGACTCCAAAACCTTTGATTCAGGCAATGCGAAAGAGTGGTGCTGAAGTCGGTTGATAGCCCTCTACCTCTGACATGTCAAAAAGGATTATATATTGTAGTAGATCATCAAGCTCAACACGCAAACTTGCAGAAGAAGAAGAATTATTATCACGGCTTAGAGCGATTGCATCAAAAGAGGGTGCCGAACTCATTGTGTTTGAAAAGCAAGCGGCGTCGGATGCTACGGCTCCTTCTCCACTAGCTGCTGTCATAAATGCAATTCAGCTTTTTCAATCTGCTACTGTAGTTGTCGGGGTGCACGGTGCGTCACTTGCCAATATTGCCTTCAGCAGAATAGGAACGACAATTGTAGAATTGGGGCTCGAGATACCCCAGGCTGGCCATTATCTGCATCTGGCACAAAGCTTGGAACTGAAGTATGTTGGCATCCGTCTGAGGCCAAATTCGAGATCATTTGGGGCGACAGAAGTAAGTCTACCAGAAGGAGGAGTTGACAAAATTGCAAATGCTGTAATGGAAGGGTTGAAAAGAGCAGAACGAATGGATGGAGGAGACGAGCTATAATGCATGGCGGCTAATTTACGACCAATGATGCTCTGATCCGACAAAAGAGAATCGTCATTCCACGTATTTTACAATACTCGCAGCAGTGTCAACAAAAGGGTCACCCGATGGTTTAGGCAGCCGACACATCTACACGAAACTTGTTTACAATTGTAATGCAGCCATATTTTTCCGTCGGTTCTACAGCAGGTGCTGTTGTTTGCATCGCCCATTTGAATGCGGATGGTGCTGCCATACTACCAGCACTCCATCCAACTTTCTGGAGCACGCTGGAATATGATATCGACTCCTTCTCTGCACGTGTAGCTTGAAGATCCTTCAGCTCAGCTTCCATGGACAGCATGGCTTCCTGGGTTTTCTTTAAATCGTCCTGAAGCTCATTCTGAGCAACGATGTGCACAACCCCGCCAGCAAACACTACAATTACAACCGAAGCGTACATGAGTCCAAAGTATCTCATCTTCTTATGATGCTGACGAAAAGCATTAATTGTGTCGTCCTGGGGTTATCGCTGTGAGTACGTCTAGTGGCAAGTTGGGATGGTTCCCAGTTCCCATGTTGGGATGAAGGCCGATCTCAAGGAATGCTTGGAGTGACTATTTTCCTGCGGGATCAAAAACGTCTCTTCTTTTAGCTTTACAATCGTACTCGTATGCAAAAGGCAGGGAGTAAATTTCGATGGACTTTGTATTGTGCGGATCTAAGTAGACGAGGTAATTGGTTCATGAAGCTATTTTACGAACACACTATTCCTATTCCCAGGACGACAGGATACTCTACAATGATGCTCGCCCCCCTCTCTTCCTTGCAGCACCATCACTTGCAGAAGGTGCTCGGCTCCTCTTGCTACCAGCGGAGGCATATGTAGTTTCATCATTGCCGTCATCTGACTGAACGACGATTGGCGAAAAGACAGGCAAATGAGATTGTAGGGATGAATGCGGTTGCTCGTAGGCAATCATTCTATCAAATATCCTTGCGAAGAACTCTTTTCTCGAACCATACTTCTTCTTTTGCTGAACGTCCGTCGAGTCGTTAGACGAGGAATGCAAGAGGGATGCCATTGCGTCCTTCACTTCCTTTGGTACGCGGGGACAATTACTAGCGTGCTTGACAATTGAGTTCATCGTCGTAGTCTGCCCGAGATTCTTGGCTGAACTTGGGAACCAGCGGCCGTGAGATTTCCCTTTGATCAGAAAACGTCCTTCGCAATGACGGCAACGCAACCCTTTCTCTCCACACACTCTATCCTTCCATGGTCCTGCTTTGTCGACACTCGTGAGTGTGACTCCAGTCATCTGTGCAAAGGCAAGAAATACATGATCTTGTACGAGGCCCTTATCATCCATTCTCACGAGTGATGAATGATTGTTATTCTCGAATGGAAAGTCAATGGGAGTAACGATACGTGGCCGTCCAGGTGTAGTGAAAGAATGAAGATTGGTATCTTCCATCGGGCTGGTACCACCATTCGTGTATTCTACGTCTTCCATAGGAGACAAAGTTGATGAGAATCGAATGTCTTCGTCGGTATCGACAAACCCCATCTCACTTGCACTCTCTGCCCAATACTATCATGAAGAAATAAGAAAGAATGTTAGATGCGTTCACAAAGAATTGTATCCTTACATATTCAGTCCCACAGCACTTACCTTTTGCATGTTCACCGAGCCGTTCTTCCCCTGTTTCTTCAAGCGTGCCATTTTGTCTCTAACCTCCTTCGGAAGATGAGCACAATTAGGGAAATGACGACATTGAATCATTGATGCGGCAGAGTAAATCTTGTCAATTTGCTTAGGAAATGATGTGCTCTGCGTGGCACGTTTAGTCGCATGCTTGCAGTAACGACATCTTATGCCAACCCTTCCTGAGGTGATGGGGGTTTGACGTCCTTTGGCAACATAACCACTCCCATCAGCATCTGCCGCGAAGAATTCAATGCAGTTCTTGCGAATGTAGCATTGTAGTGGTGAGAGGAAGTCAGAGTCAAGGGGAGTAAAGAGCGGCATTGGTAGAAATTGATTCGTGTCGTGGAGAGCGTGCTGGGTGAGTAGGATTGTGTTGCTGTCGTAATCCGCAGGAATTGCTAAAGACTCAGGACTTGAAGAAGAATCCGTCTTCATTGAAAGGAGGCACATCGCAGCAGCAGCCTCTTCGGCCAAGTGGGAGGTTGGATGGAGGGTTGGGGTCAACATGTTCATGATGAAAAAGTGTGTGTTCACGATGCAAGTCAGTGCCCATTGTGACTCCACCGTGCACATCATACCTAGAGAGGTACTACCAGATCTATCGTACCGATAAGTAAGGTAGGTACTGTGTACTTTCATCCGGTCCCGCTTTTCCAAAAATGCCGTGACACGTGACACAGATCAGTTGTTCAGTTGTAGTTGGTAGTTTGTAGCAACAGTAGGATAATTAATTAAGATGTCAACCGGCGACGAAGAGATGGCAAGCCGCCCTATGCAATTGCCGAAAGTAGGCTGGGGTGATGTTGATGATGACGATGGTGGCGCAGGAAGCATCAGCGACAATGCCACCGCCGAAGAAGTAGAGATGCCCTCCCTTTCGGTCAAAAACACAAGTAGCATTGATGAGGGAATGACGCAAAGGGCCGCACCAGCTCGCAACGCAATAGACGATTTGGCACCCATTCCTGAAGACTATTCTATGCACGGGGGTTGGCCAGATTATTACTCGGATATATTTTGTTATAATATAGATTATGATGACGGGAGACGGAAAGGATATCGCTATAGATTTTGTCGACGATTATGTGAAGATCGGAGATATCGTTTGTTGGGAATTATTTTGGTTGTTGGAACTGTTGCCATTTACGTCAATTCATTCTGGCATCGGGATGAACAATCTTTGAATATAACTAAAGCGCCACTTGAAATGAGGGAGCAAAGTGAACGTTACGAAATGGCTGCTACAACTTACCACCCTTCAAGCTATGGACGCAACGATGGGTGGACAGGCACCAGTTACTTGGCAGCAATGGACTTTTGCTTAAAAAGGAACAAGAATATCCCTTGCCCTTACGAGGCATACTGTCCGTTAGGAGATGGAGGGATGCCATTGGGTGGTTTCAAAGATGAACACGAGGGTTCGTGGGCCCCATTCTTTTCGGAGGGATCTGTAAATGAATGGGTATCGCTTAGCAGAGACAATCCTTGTGAAAAGTACTCCACAAGGTTTGATGAAAAGCCCTCTTGGGGATTAACGGGGAGAGATGCAGAGGGGTTCACGAGGCATGTCTCTTGCTGTCTGAATGTTAAAGGAGGGGCTGATTCAACATTAAACAACGAGAAGTCGTCAGATTTTATTGCTCGTCCTCCACTACTCGAGGAAGATTTGGAAAAGGTCAAGCCAGGTAATCCTTAGTGACAATGCTTGAATGAACAATAATTATGAGAGAGCATTAGGGCACGGGCATGAGATATTCTGGGTCGGTCAGAGCTTTGGGTCGAGTCTTATGAGGAGTCCGTAGCATGGATGGAGTCGCTGGATCGAGGAATGCATACCCAGTCGGAACCCAAGTGTGTGAACCGATTATACGCACTGCTTTGTACATCTTGTTTCCACACAAGTTAAGCACAATATTAACTTAGTAGTTGTAAGTAAGAGTGATTTGCGTTACGAAAAGTAATTCCGAAGAGTGAGTCACTGGCATTCCATTTTATCTAACTTTCCTTACGCGTTACTTCTTATGTTGGCTCTATCGCGATACTTTCCAATTTAGAGGCGCTGTGGGGCATTCTGGATTTCTGGGAGCTTCGACTCGCTCCGTTAGCAGAGAGCCCGATTTGCAGAGTGAGGGGGGCCCAGGTTTGCTGGCCAAAAATGTGCAGTTGCTGGCCAAAAATTTGGACAGGCGCCGATGAGAACGAGCCCAGCCAATGTCTTTCTCAAGAAGGGCTTCTGAAACACAGTGGGCCAAAAAAAGTTGTACCACTTACCAAGCACAAAAAGGCAACCCAAGCGTCTCACAATCCAACATTATCAACACTATCATCATCCTCAAGATTTGCATCTACCACTTAACAACATGAGAACTTCTGCCCTTATCTTCGCTGCTGCCCTTGCTACTGCTTCGGCACAAGATGCATACAACCACCAATTGAGAGGAGATCGTTTCCTTTCCGTTTCCACTAAGGCTGAAAAGGCAATGAGTGTCGCCAAGGCATCCAAGTCTTCAACCAAGTCATCCAAGACGTAAGTTCTATTTCAAGTTGACTTCGCTCTGCATCTGTATCTGTATTCTTTGTTATAAGAGACATGCTCACATAATGCATCCATTGCTCTCTCTTACATCTTTCAGCGCCGATGCAAAGGCCGAAAAGGTTTCATCTTCAAAGGCCGTAAAGGAAGCATCCATGCCCAAAGAAGCTAAAGCCGAAAAGGAACCTACAGCCGAAAAGGAAACACCAGCCACTAGCGCCAAAGCCGCCAAGGTAATGAGCGTTGAAGCAAAAGCAGTTAAATCAGATGACGAAAGCAGTTCAAAAGCAGCGAAGGCAGTAGACGCTAAAGCTGAGAAGGCATCATCAGTGGCCACCAAGGGTGAGTAAACATATGACTTGATATATTTTATCCATTCTTCAGATATCCAGCCTGGTCGTGACAACTAACTTGATTGCATTCCGATCCCTTTACTTGCAGCTGCCAAGACTAAGTCGGAAAAGTCAGTAAGCACAAAAGCAACCAAGGAAACAGGAAGCGTCAGTACCAAAGCAAACAAGGGATCAAGCATGTCAGTTTAAGTCAATTGCGGGAAACCTTTGTCACTATTATTTGTTCGAGTGGAATACCATTTAGAGACTGTGATCTGGCGTTTGTATAATAGAACGAACGCAGTAGAACGAACGCAGTAGCATGGATATTCCGAAATTCAAAATGTTTGTATATCGGCCGTAAGATGATGATGTGTTTACGAGGTGACTCTTGAATATAACTCTTTAGGGCGGCATTTTTCTAGGTATGCTTGTACATCTTGGATTATTTCGTAGCTTGCACTCTTTTGACTTGTTACGATATCAAGTCTCTTATCTCTGCATGCCGATACAGAGCGTAGAGTCTTAGGTCTTTCTATAGATAGACAATGAAGAATCGACCAACAAAAGTTTCACTTGTGGCAAGCAAGAGTGCTACAAGATGAAATCCAGCACACATAGGCATCATTTCCTGGACCATAAGGAGCTAGCCAGCAGATTCGATTGGTTGCTGCCCGGTATGCTGCCTGCGCGTGCACACTCACTTGCTGACCTACTTGCCCACCCACCGCAAGTCACCCAAAAGAGATACGCATCTGAAACAGACACAACTATCTACACAAGAAAGCAAGCGCAAAAAGCTTTTGAAAATGACAACAACATCATCTTCACTTCATTACATGCACAAGGCAAAGCATCAAAGCGTAGGACCTCTCACATACACTCACGTTGCACAACCTTTCCAAACAAGAGTATGAATGTCGCTGGACCCATCCGCTCCCGGCCACTGCCTCTCTCGGCCGACGGCAAGGACACTGGCACGAGCGTCGGCAGCAGCAGCTCGAACGACGTGGATATGTATTTAGATGTACCTTCCTTTGAATTGAGTTTGGATGAATTTGAGGAGTATGCATTGGCAAGATTGAAGGTGAGTACTACATTATTATTTTGTTATGAATGGCTTGCGCAATGCAACGCTTAGAACGCATATATTAAGATTGATGAGGGTTCAAAATTGGTGTGTCATTGTCGGTGCATCTGACCATAAAAATGCCAAGACAGTAGATTGCAACCATTATTATCAATCATTTTCGACAATCCTACGCTTAACCATCATCACGTACATCTAAACAACTCGTTATTGTTTCTTCTATACAAACAGGTCCTACGAAAGATTGAAGAAATGAAAACTCGCAACCTACCCCCTGAAACATTCCGCACTCAACTTGACGCCTCCATCAAGGCCAACCTAACCTCCACCCAACAAAAACACAAAACCAAACTCGATGTCGCATCCCATTTCATCCTACGTGCAGCCTACTGCCGCACCGAAGACCTACGTCGTTGGTTCCTCGCACAAGAATGTCGATTATTCCGTCAACGCCTTGAAAATCTATCCCGATCATCCTCCACCAATAACAGTGGATTGCGTGAATTTCTTGCCAACAATGATTTCGATTTGGATCCAGTATCCCGCCAAGAGAAGGAGAGATTAAGTGACAAATTGCAAAAGGTTCCAGGAGGTCCAACGAGTCCAGGTGAATTTATTAATACTCAGTATTATCGTGTCCCTTTCGTTCAGGCGTTGGAACTGGTGTCCAGACGTGAATGTTATGTGGAAAAGGGACAGGCATATGTTCCATTGGCAAGGATTGTATCAATTGTGGCAGCCAAGTTTCGTGTGGCGCTGTCTAAAAGTTTGGCGTTGGCTGCCGGGGTGTTTGGTCAGGTGGCACATGATGAGGCGTCACGAATTGGACCGCTCTTGAAATCGATGAATTCGCAGTATACTGGACCGGGGGCTCCCAATGCTGTGATGGGAACAGATGGAGAAAATGCCTTGACTGCTGCTACGGTGGATGCGTTGGCTGATCAGAGTATGCCATTGTGTATGCAACAACTTCATCAGGGATTGAAGCGTGATCACAAGTTGAAGCATCAGGGGCGTCTTCAGTTTGGTTTGTTTCTCAAGGGTGCGGGTATGTCTTTGGAGGAGCATACATTGTTTTTCCAACGAGAGTTTACTCGCATTATGACCTCGGAGCAATTCAACAAATCATACAGCTATAGTATTCGGCATATGCATGGAAAGGAGGGGAAGAGAGCTAGTTACACACCTTACAATTGTATGAAGATTATCTTTGGAAATCCTCCTCAGTCGGGTGTAGAGCATCATGGATGTCCTTATAAGCATTTTGATGATCAGAATTTGAGTGCGTTGCTCACCAAGCTCAAGATTGGAAGTGTGGCGGACAGGGATGTTATCATGTCGCACAAAAAAGATGGGAACTTTCAGCTTGCGTGTGCCAAGCACTTTGAAGTTAGCCATCCATCTGCTACAAGTGTAGATGGAGTAAATTTGGATGGTGTTGGAAATCATCCAAATGCATGGTTCTCTGCTTCTGTTTCTTACCACAATGCCAAGAACGGAGGCGGTGCATCATCTTCCAGCATTGAACTGAAGCAAGGTCAAGGTGTGGCAATGGCTATGTAGGTTTCATTATATTTGTGCAGCACATTCGTAACATGAAGGGCAGTAAAGTAACAAGAAACGTTCTTTATACATTGTTATCTTGCTCCAAAAGAGAGTGCGGGCTGATTCTTATGTCGTGAATTGGCTTGCTTTCCGAGTGAAGAAGGAGCTTGATATGTGCAGGGACCAGGTTTGGAAGCTCTTTCTCTTTCCTCCGCGTCATTGTAGGTGCGTGGTCCCGTCGTGAACACAATCCCCGATGGTCTTCTTTTAGTCGATAGAGAATACACTCCTTGTCTTATTGCCTCAGTGTCGTATTGTTGTGGACCTGGCTGCTCGTCACAGAAACTGACTGTGCTGCTTTTGCTTCCTCTTCTAGATGATGGCCTAGCCGAGGATGGCCTAGCCGAGGATGGTCTACCTGAGGATTGTCTAGACGATGGCCTAGCTGAAGAGGGCCGACCGAAGGTAACAGATTGTATGTTACTTCTTCTTGTGAACATTATTCCTCTCCGTATGGCATCTGGATCATATGTTTGGGGGCCCACGCCGGGCTGCGAGCAAGACTTTTTGTCAGAGAGCGACTTGGCCGTGCCAAATTTGACATTTGAAGAACCTCTCCTCGTAAAACTCCATCCTCTTCGAATGGATTCTGGGTCATATTCCGAAGGTCCTGGCGAGAGCTTGCTGGAAGGGTTGTCAGCATTGCACGCTCGTGTGGCACTTCCGAAAGAGATTGGTCGGCTTGGCGATCCTTTAGCTGCCAAGATTTTCTTGGGACAATATTCATGAGGTCCAGGAGTGCTCGGTCTATTTTTTACGTCAGGAACTGAATCAAATCTTGCCGGTCCAGAGCCAAATGTTATGTTTCGTAATTTGTTCTTCGTCGTCGACGAACACGACACATTGGGATTGTAGACCGGACCAGGCGTCAATCGCGAGCTTTGCTTCTCCAATGCGGCCTGCCGAAGTGACAAACACCCATCTTTGAATGAAGCTTCTCTTTGATTATGGGAGAGCCCAAGGTCCATTTCTATATAAGAGCATTCACAAAACGTCGATTAATTCGTTTTTGTTGTGACCAAGGATTAATTCGTCAAGGATGAATTCTTCCAAAGAGGAGCACAAGAGGATATTTACAATAGTGCAAATCTTTTGACCAAGTTCGAAGTGAGGCCTTTAGAAATTTTGAAACGCATTGTTTTCGAAATCGAATCTGAAGCATTCTCTTATCTTCTTAATAAAGCACCGACCGAAGAAGTAGTCTCGACTTTGGATTTGCGATCATCTGCACAGCTGCATCGTGAATCTCTAGATCCTATGCCATCCAATAAGAAGAAGAAGGGCAAGGGCAAGGCCAAGGCGAGAAGGAAGAAGACAAATTCTGCTGCTACGTCGTCCAATGAAGATACTTTGGCTGTGGCTGCCCCGATCACAGAGACACCGGCCCAAACTGCTCATCAGATTCTTGTACATCTTGGTCGATCATTAATGTCGGGAGCGGGAGATCAAGATAATTACCCGTGCCTTCATGGGCTGCCATCCCTCGAACTTTCAGATCAGATAGAATGCCAGACGTTCCTAACTACATTCTTCGATGAGATCGAGAAACACGACAATGGAGGACACGTCGTGAATGCGGCAGCTTTGGCTATGCAAGAAACATTACCCAACACCCCCGTGGCCTCGCTTACTGAGTCAACCCAAAAGCTCATTAACGCGTGGTTTGTATGCATAGGGGTTAGGTGTCTACTAGAAGTAACCACGATCGATAATGGTCATGATAACGACCCTGCTGCTGCCATGGCACTTGCGACACTTGAGTTGGAAGACTTTTGCTCGGCCTTCTTTTCCGAATCACGAAAGAGGAATGATGATTCCATGACAGTGCTGACAGACGATGGAAGAGGAAAGGTTAGAGATCTACTCTGCGGAGGTGAACGTGCATTGACCAAGTTCTTTCGCAGACGAATCACATGTTCTTGCCTCGATACTAAATACATGCTAGTAAAACCCCTCCCACGAACGGGATCGTGCAGCTGGTGCAGTACAAGGAAGAAGTTGAAGGAATTGAAAATATGCTCAGGATGCAATGTGTGTCATTATTGCAGTCGAGAATGTCAGGTCAAATCGTGGCCAACGCACAAAGCTTTCTGTGGCTCCTATCTCCCTGGAATTCTGGCAAAAGCGACCTCAACGATACCTCCCAATACAATCTAAATGACGACAAATAATCCACTTGGAGAAGCATGGGCAACCCAACGTAGCCTCAAGCCCTCAAGCGTCAATATAATGAATAAATGTAAACTTATACTTCAATTTGCCATCATGCCCAATTTGATCCTCATCAGGTCACCTACGGCGTTGTAGCATGGCTGATACGTATACAAAGAGCATGAGTAGTGACAAATCTATCCTTCTATACTATCACAACCTAATTATAATGGGGCCACTAGAAGCTGTTCATGGCTATACTCACAGCGTAGGATACGTTTGGATGTAAGATGTGATGCTTGCGCAAGCGCAATTTGAACCTCATCAGGTCACCTACGGCGTCGTAGCATGGCTGATACACATACAAAGAGCACGAGCAGTGGAATCTATCGTTCTATACTATTGTAATCAACAATGTGTCACTAAAAGCTGTTCATGGCTATACGCACAGCTTAGGATACGAAATTGTGGTTGAATGTGGCATGTCTATCGTAGCCAAGTACAATGGGCCACTACCACTACAAGCTGTTCATTGCTACATTCACAGCGTTAGATACGATTTGGTGGTTGGATGTTGATCCCATCGCGCATATGCAATGTTTCCTCCCACTCAATCAGATGTTCCCGTCATCTCCTTTCACGATCCCCACTTTTGAACATACCATCACCATATGACCAATACTCTAATCTGCATCCACAATCAAACTGCTATTTTTATCCCTTTCTATTTTTCCATCGGCTATTCATCCAAACTCTTCACAAATTTATTCATTCGTTGCATATACTCCACAATATCAGGCCCATCACAAATATCATTGTGTCCCTTATCTCTCACCCACCACGGATCACGTTTACAATCCTCCGGCACAGCCGCATGCAATGCCATCCCATGTTCAATTCCCACCTCTTGATCCTTCTGTCCATGGATAACAAACACTGGGCACTTGACCTTCTTGATACGATCAATATTGGGAAAGATATCCAAACATGCCATTGCACGTGAGGGGGTAAGCACACGCATCCCCGAGGTGAATGGGGAGTGTAATACCAATCCCCCAACGTTGCATCGTCGTGATGCCAAATAACATGATGGTCCAGAGCCAACCGATTGACCATACAATATAACATTATGTTCATGCTTCGTTACATTCTGTACCAACCACTCATACACCAATTTCACATCACGATAGGTATTCTTCTCCATGGGTATGCCCCCACTCTCACCATAACCAGAATAATCATATACTAACACATTACACTTTAGATTTTTCGCCAGCATGGCTTGCAATCCAGACATGGCACCAATATCCGCAGCATTGCCATGACTATACAATATAGTTTTGGTGTTGGGTGTGATTTCACTCTCTGGTAATTTGTACAATAACGCGGCGATATAACTCCCCGTACGTTTTTGTGGACCAATCTTGACAGCTTGAATAGTCCCATGAAATGAGGGCAATGTCCCCAATGTGGCAATATCGGGTACAAATTGATATGTCACACCATTGGTATCATCACGTGCATCAATTTTCGACCGACGTTTGGCACGCAAGCGTAATTTATTGGATCGGTCCGTCATGGCGGCAATGGGGTCTTGGGAATATTCCTGACGTTGCTTCTGTCGAGCCTCCTCGCGTTGTTTTCGGCGTTGTCGTCGGACCTCGGCGGATACCTTTTGCTGGTTGTTGGTGTGGTTGGCGTCATTGTTGGCCTTGTGGGAAGATTTGGTGTCGATTTCAAAGGTAAATTAGATTTTTGATCCCAAATTGGTCCCAATGATACCATGATACCATCCGTTGAGCCGTTGAATAAAATCTGTACCAGAAACTGTGCCATTTTTTCCGTTGTGCACCTTCAGTACCGGACCATGCTGCCTGATGTTGTATCGATGGAAGTGTGAGAGGAGGAGTAGAAGAGTACAATAGTGAGATTGTACCGAGACAAGTGGTGCGATGAATACTTGATTTAGGTAGAGAAATATCTTCTCTCAGTTTCAGTCCTTGCTTGGTTGATGAGTAGATTTACTTTTAATGTTCCCACGGTGTTCGATGTAAAGTTGATTGTCAAGTGTACATTGGGTACTTGTTTTCCCGAGCTGCACCTAACGATTCCAATGGAAACGTAAATGCACCGTCGAATCGGATCCCCCGATGTATTGAATATGACCCCAAGTCGTTGTGAAGATGATGTAGAAGATTTGCAGACAATCCCAGACAGAAATAAGTAATAGCACGGCATGTTTCCTAACGCCGAAGAAGTGCACCCCACCATCGATGCTGAATAGAACTCGTCGCTATTTAAGTCAATTCCTTATTGTACTCGTTCCCGATGACCCACCTTGCAATAACCAACTCTTTTTAGCTTTCGCACTGGCTCCCAAAGATCCCAAAATGTTGTGCAGACGATTTGAGTTTCGAAGAAGCTGCATTTACCAGCATCCTCTCAGAGCCAAGGAACTGTCCACAGCAGCCGATGCTGAATAGAACTTGACGTTGACTACAATTGGTCCCTGCAGCACCGCGTCGGGGGAACGCATAGAGACTTCGGATACAACAATTTTACTTCGGGTGGTCCACGTCCCATGGTCTCACTGTAGCAGAGATAGTGGATAAACGAGCGGAACCAAATATTAACCGCCGGAACTGCTTTGAATGGATAGTATTTTTTGGCCAACTGCCGTCAGTAATTGGATGGAGACAAGTGCCTCAAGATGAAACGTTGACGTGTAAAATGAGCGAGAAAGAATAATATACTCACAATTGCCGCATAGCAAATTAGCGTCGGCACCGCATAATAAAAGGATAAGATACAGATGGTGGGCAGGGATCGGCCGGAAGGGGAGCAAGGCCGCCATGATGGTGGGGGATCCCGATGGTATCAGTGGCAGTAGAAGTCTTCCCAGGAGCTTTGCAGCGTCTATTAGTTCGCCAAAAGCAATGGAGTAGCGACTGCGTTGGGTAGGCTTTGAGGCTACAGGCTCCGCCTCAGCTCCGCAGCAACGATGGCCTTAGCAGCCCTGTCCACCTTAATTGATACCTCTTCAGAATCGAATGATGCAGGAGCGTCAACAGAAGCAACCGATGCACTGGATTTGGTTCCGGAGCGCCATGGTGTTGTTTTGGGTTGCAGTGAATGAGCGATTGGGCGTTGGAGGTGGAAAATCAGGGCGCGCCAAAATCGCCCAAAATGATCACGAGAAACCACATCATTGTGACAAATTCAACGGCTCAACGGATGGTATCATGGTATCATTGGGACCAATTTGGTATCATTTATAGGCGCCAGATCACTATCACTATCCGAGTCGTCATCATCATCCTCTTCTCGTTTGGACTCTTCCGTACCACCGCCACCACCATTTCCCTCCTCTAAATTCTCAGCCTCATCATCAATATCGGGCAATACATCTCCGTTGGCAGCAATCCGCTTGAATTTGTACAACGGCGGATCCGGAGGGAAAAAGACGAGTGCCCCGGCAACGGCATCTTTGGAAAAGCCGGAGCGGACCCAGAGGTAAAAGAGGGCTGTTATGGCTGGTGGACAGCAGCAGCACATGATGGTCGTCAGTTTTATTTTTATGTGTGATGTGCTGTGCTAGTAGAGCCAATCCAAGAGCAAAGCGACTGCGAACTGGCAACAACTGAAAGAGGATGTCATTGTTGGGGGTTCTTGTGACATCGCGCCCGATATCAAAGTGAACACCCAATGCCATTTTCATGTTGAAGATATGCTTGGAAAGGATTAGTCCTCAAAGAAAAAGCAAATTATTATTCATATCATGTGATATTTATTTGATTTCACAAGGGGGGAAAGGTTTGAGGTGCATAATATCAAAATCAAAAGCACCAATTAAGCCAAGTACGATGATAACATTGTAGAACAGCAACCACTAATCTAACTGCCTCCGATGAACAACAGCGTCTACCACGCCTCCATATTATTCCTCCTACTCTGCCTAGCAGCGGTACTATCCTCTCATCATTCCAACGCAAGCAGCAGCAGTGGATCTCGTAGCCGCTATGCCGCCTACGATTATGATCTAGCAACACCACAATACACTCCTGATGGACGGTTACTGCAGGTAGAATATGCATTGAATGCGTGTCGTCGTGCGGAGAGTAATCCTATTGTTAGTGTGGGGGTATGTATACCAAGTGAGAAGGACTTTTATAGAAGAAGAAGATTATTACAACAACATCAACAGTTGAAAACTAATAACGAAGGAGAGCTGACTGATAATGGTGATTCAAATACAATAGATGTTATTTCCTCATGGTGAACAAGAACAAGGAGGGGGTGCTCTTCTAATCATGGCTACAATATCATCACCACCGCCCTTATCTTCTTCAGAAAGCGGTGCACTTGTATCAGACAACAAACTCACGTCAGGCCCAGGACCAATCAATAGATTCAGATCCAAACAACACATCATTGACCACCTCCAACAATCAACGGACACAACGTCGAATCATTGAAGTTCCCCTATCCACCTCATTTCAAACTCATCATACAACCACCACAACCGCTGAATCAACCATACTCATTGGTCTCTCTGGAATACTCGCAGACGCAACCTCCTTACTTCAAATTGCCTATTCAATATTGGAAGAGGAACAAATATCGTTTGCTTGGCATCGATTGGGGTTGAGCCCCATTGGTACTGTTGCAGTTGATGCTACTACAAAGTCAGACAAGAGGAGAGCAATCATAAAGAAGGATGTTCATCCTCAACAAACTGCAGCACAGCCTTCCGAGACGGCAGTCCGACTTGCAAGAGCGGTTGGAGATAAATGTCAAAAGCATGCGTTTGGGGGAGGATTGCGACCGTTGGGTGCCTCGCTATTAGTGGCAGGTGTGGATTGTCAAAAGAGTAGTATCAAATTTTCCATGTGTGAGACTGAGCCGAGTGGTGCTGTTTCTGTTCGTAATCCATTTTGGTCGACAATACCTCGAGGTGATGATAATGATGGTATCAATAAGCCGCCTCAGGTGATGGTTTCTGGTGGATCCATACCGAGTCAGTTGAATCTGAAACAGATGATGGCATCTCGTGTGCGTCAAATGTATCATGAGATTGGCACTGATGGGGATCGCAAAGGGAGAATATACTCCGAAGAAGAATTTTTGAGAAGCGCACTACAAACGGTTGTGAAAACTCTGGTAGAAGAGTGGAAAGACAGGGGATCATTTGCAAGCAACAGCGACAAGAAGAAACAGCAAGAACCGATATCACTACCGCAAATGGAAGTCGTGTTTACAACTCCTAGACGAGGCACATTTCGTCTTTCACAAGATGACATCAAAACTTTGATGGAATCTACTGATACTGAAAATGAGCTTCAGGCATCATGATCATTAAGAGTTAAATAAATTGCTTCTAACTTGAAATCACCACTGTCTGGGATTCACTTGTATACTAATCTCGCCTTCCTTCATCTCGTAGCCTACCCAGCTTTTACATGCCAGTCTCCATCTTGGCGTGTCTTCTAACATCTTCTTCTCATTGGCTTTCTGTGGACTTAGCAGTTCGTCTCCACGCATGACTGAGACGGCGCATGTTCGACATAATCCACCACTTCCACAATTACCGCTACCAGTGGGTTTTCCATCATATCGTTGAGCTAATGGGTCGTTAAGCTTGACCCCTTTCTGAAGCATTGCCATACGCAGATTGTCTCCTGGTAGCAACTTGATTGTTTCTGGGGGCAAATCTTGTGATGGTGGATAATATAATTTCACCTGGAGTTGTGGACGCCGTCTAAGTCGGCGTAGTGTCAATATCATTGTTGCTTCTACAATGTTGCTGCCACCGTCCTCGTCACTCAATTTAGATAAAAGACCTCCCAATGCTCCAACGGTAGAATCATATCCCAAACATTCAGTGCGTGCAGAAAGAAGATCTGTTCTGTCTTCCGTAGTACTGCCCGAACGACGTAGAATCAACTCTGCAGCAGATATTGAGTCACCATACATGATTGTCTCTTGTGCTGCAGTTTTCTCATCAAGAGCTCGTTGAGAATTTCCACCAGGCACCAGATCATTGACAATTACGATCCCCAAACCATCTTCTCTCCCTCCTTCGAGTTCTAATAATTCTATTCCCAATCCCGGAGAGTCCAGAGGAATGGGTATCTCTACACGGAAAGTATCAATAAAGTGATCCTCTGTATTCTTGGGTACAAGTATTATCTCTGTTGTTTCGCGCGTGTCATCAACTGCTTTGTTAAGGCGGGTAATAATTTGTGCTGACAAGCCATCAGCTATCGTATCTCTTGGTAAATTGTAATTTTGCATGGTTGCTGGAGATGCTGTGCCCAATAATTGATTCAGGTTGATTGGTTGTTCATAGAGTTGAGTGCTGCTTATTGTTGTTTTTATGGGTTTTTATTGTTGGTTGATGGTGAGTTGCGGAGAAAGAATTTGCTTCCTGATGAGATATGCCCGTGCATAGTGCAAGTAGTGCTGTAGCAGACTTCATGGTTTAAGCCGCGAGTGTCGTGCTGTAGTAGTGTCAGCAATAGGCCCCTCCTGGTTTAAGTTCTCCTTTCTCTACTGATCCTCGGGTCTAGAGAGAGTAGCTACTAAAATAATCTACATATCTCTCGACGATGACGATGATGATGACAGCAGGATTTCTTCAACTTTACGTTCGGTCGTGTCTCGCGAGATGATCTTTTTGGTGCGCTCCCCCCGTTTACGTCACTCCCCCCGCGCACATTTATTTAGTATGGGGGCTCCTAACAAATTTGATGCCCGGGTCGCATGACACCAATCCAAAGTGCGGATTTGATGCTTCTATGTCTTCTGACTGAGGAATGATGCCGGGCATCACAAAGTACGCAGTAATAGTCGTGTAGACACTGTATTCATTATATTTAGGGTGTAGGTTGATGCCTCATATCATGTGTACTGGGAATACTACTTGATATACGTCATGGATGACTCGGATTCGGCCCATATTCTCTTGCAATTGTAACCCAATTGTATCCTCGCTCTAATTTCGTCTTATCAGCATTTGATATCCATAATATCCTCTATTTTGACGCCTTGTATTGCCTTGTCGCCACCTGCAGTCACCAAATGCAGCACGTGCCTATTTTAAGTAATGGTCTCTTTTGCAAGATATTAAAGGTCTTCTTCCAGTTCTTGTCCTCTATTTTGAAACGACGGATCTGCTTCTCATCGCTAATGGCACAGCTATCGTACGGTGCTCTCCAGAAAAACATTGCAGTCGTTTCATTCAACGTGATGGCGATGTAAATGCCTATTGCTTCTCTTACAGCTTTGCAACAAACTAAGCTTAAAACGTACGCCCAGAAGCTATCACCTCAACTCCAGCCGCAAGCTCTCATAGCCGATGTCTCGCCTACTTTCATATCATGTAAAAGAGGTAGACGACTGTCTCTTCAGCTGCCACCCCTCGACTTACCGTGCTCCCAATGGTGTTCTACATACTAGCCATCGTAATTGTAATATCTATCCTCTTCCGTTGTAACATAGGTTGTGGACGTGCATTCATGATTGACATATATCACCATTTTTAAGCTGCAGTGCTCAAGAGTGACGGATGAGCGAGGAAATTCATAATGTGTACTTCTATATCCTCATTGCCGTCCAGATCCTAACGATGCATCGCACCCCGTTGTCTTCCAGAGTCGTCTTGTAGTAGAGTGTCTTGTAATATAGTCCTGCCACTGTTAGCGAAGGTTAGATTGCCTCATCGGAATATCTACGATGGACAACCGACTTGTCGCTTGGATCATTTGAGTAAACGGGTAGATAGTGAGCCTATTGAAGCGCTAGCAACTAATGAGTGGAGCTATTTTCTGAGTTCCTCCTCTCGGCCTGCCGTAGAGTCTCTCGCTTTCTTCAGATTTTCGGAAACATCAAACTTCTCAATCTTTTGCCAATGTTGCCTCTGCCACTTCGTCTCTCTTTCCGCTTAAGTACGTACATCAATACGAGACGGGTGTTTGCTACGTGCTCTATTTTCTCTGCAGCCTCTGCTTTGTCCTTCACCCTTTGCTATTCGCATGGTTGCCGATGCTTTTTGTTAAATCCCCCAACATCTGAGAAACATGATGTATGCCGCCTGTCAATTGTTAACAGGGCGATACACGAAAGAACCCTCCTGATTAGGGGGTTGGACTTTTTGCCATCGCATTCATGTTTAAATCGGCCAATGTAGATAGTTCTTTTGGACCCTCTGATTATCTGAATGCATATTCTCCGATACCTACAACACCGGTCATTAGGTCGATACATTTTGCGGCTTCTCTCATATCGCCAGTGGCCCTTTTACCGCTATCCTGATCGCCGTCATCACCCACCTCTCATTCATTACAGCATTCAATTTCCCGGCCGTTCATCGTATGTTAGAGCTTCTCTCTGGCCTCAGGTGACATTAGGAAATGGAGAGGCCCGCCGGAGAAGGGCCGCTCCTTTTCTTGCCTTTTCAACGCATACACATGTGATCAGATGCAAATAAGCCCGTTCAAAGTACAAGATATATTGAAAAATCGCATTATATTAGAAGGAACCGCGTACTTTGTGATGCCCGGCACGGTAATGCTTCCCCAAGAGGCAGTGGAGAGGGGTTGTAACGGCGGCATCACAAAAAATCACCTCCGTCGACCTCCTACGCAAAAAGATGTGTTGCTAGCTTTTGCCCTAGTAAAAAAAGAGCGGTACTCGATTTGACTCGACTCCTGCAAAAATCGTAAAATCGCGAGAACGACCGAACGTAAACTTGTGAGTGTGAGGAAGTTGTCACAGGAAGAAAGGTGCGACAAGAAAGACCTTCTTACTCACTCTCAATTTCCTTTTCACTTTTACTTCTCTAATATCTATCCGAATGGAAAGATGCGGTCGTGTCTTGTCAATGTTGTGGGCGTCCGTCTACGCATCATGGAATAATCTGACGAAGCAAGCATGTTGACACAAAGCAGTAGATATAATTGGAAAGTTTACATTTATGTGCCTCTCTCTACATCAATTGATACCGAGAGACACCAAACGACACCACGAAAATAGACAAAGAGCTAGTTCTCCTAGAGTTGCAGCATTTCAATCCCAATTCTCACATAGTGTCATGACAACATATGCGTACATTGCCCGCTTCAGCATGCCAACTGCTTCTTTTGCCACTTTGATGTTCTTTGATCTATCATGTTCCCACATGATAGGCTGGAGTAACTCAATCTTGAATTGCTCATCAGTCAAATGTTCAATCGTCTCCATTTGAGGAAATACATTGAAAAACTTGGCAAGAGAGGAAATGTCTTCATCTTCCTCGATCATCATTTCTTCTTCTTCCATCTCTTCGTCTTCCTCATCTTGACATTCGTCCATACCATCAGCCCAATCTTCATCACGCTCCTCTAGCATTTCGTTGTCTTCATAGAATTCATTGCAAATCTTTGCTTTAGTGGTAGTCCAATCTCTAACGAAAAAAATCCAACACATACGCAGCTTCGACAGGTGTAATTTTAAAGCGACAATTCATTTCCACCACTGCAAACATCCTGGGCAAAATATCATCAATGAACTTGCATGCCGTTAAAGTGATGTCCGCGGTAGTGAGTTCTGTCAAAGGGATGAATCCTTCCGCCTGCTAAAATCAAACAAATTGATTAATCAAGCACAAATATGTCGTTGTGAGAAATATACCACTGTCGGATAAACCGTCAGAGCCAAAAGGTCTCTCTTTGACAGACTGTGGTCAAGGATGTTTATGTTTTTCCTACAACCACTTCTCTTGCAACGATCAAGGGAATACATGATGTCTTTCTTGCCACTCACCTGTTCAGTGTCACCACTTGCGAGAAGTGCCTTCTTGATATGATCAAGAGAACCTGCATTGCTACGAATAAATTCAAAACTGCTAGAGAGGTTCCGGTTCCTGATCAATTGGAGCAGTTCGCTCAAGGCGTTGGGAGGCAGCTGAACCCCATGAAAGTGTGTCGTTGTGGGCATCGTCGTCATGGTTGAGGTTGAAGAAGAGATTGTAGGTATATGATGTTAGAATAAATATTATGAGTTAACATAAACAACGGTCGGATGTCTCAAATCTATCATCTCTAGAGATGAAGATATCTCCATACATCTTCATCTTTAGAGATAATATCTCAATCTCCATCACTAAAAGTAGCAAGTACCTACTTCTTTGCCGGAGTCCGCAGGAAAAGCCAACGGTCCGTCGCGCAAAGAATTTGAACTTCAAACCAGAGGGAGTTGTGACAAGAAAGACATTTACTCACTCTCAACAGATATTCCTTTTTCGCTCAAGATTTATGTATTGTACAGAAGTACAACTTACCCGCCCTTGTTACAACCATGCTTATCCCTTCATTCCTTACATCTGCCTTTAAGCGTTAAGTATGGCTGTGCATACTGTGTCGACAACTATCGCTGAGAAGTAGATGTTTATGGTAACTTTGCAGTTGCTGTAAGACTTGCACTCGAGAATGCGAGACAAGACACGCTCATCCATCATGCTAGGTAGGTCCTCAACAAGCATCCGGTAGTTTCTCAGTGTCGTCTTCTGGTAAATCAATCCATGGTGGTAAGTGACGGCAACAAATGTGGCAAACTCTACTCAGTAACGTTCCCATTTCACCACTACTATCAGGCAAAGTCGCATCATCCAGTCCTCCAGCACAAGGCCAAATGAGATTAGGCTGATCATCATACACGATTGTCAATACACCACGACATTTGCTGCAAATGTGCCTTTGTCCAACGGGCGTTGTACGTACAAGAGTGACTGCATCTGATTGCTTCCATTGAAAGTGTTCTTTATCAACTGGCAACCAAGTACTATACGGACTGCCAGACAACTTCCGACACAAGTTACAGTAGCAATGCTGTAGCTGGGTAAGACGTTTGAGTGTGATCTCGTATTTACATGCACCACATTCACAACTGCCCGACCACATCTTTGCGTCAGGCAACTGTATTCTCCTTCTTGCAGAGTAGCTCATTTCAGTGTTGCTTGGAAGTACGCCCGCCCAACGACAAGATGGTGATTCTTCTTGAGACGAATGTAGATTGTTTTCTATCTGCTTCAATTGTTCTTTCCATCGACGGGAGTGTGCTTGCGGTATTGTATCTGAATTGATTGGTCCCAAATTCACTAGGCAATCATTGCTTTGTTCTTGTTCACTCTTTTCATCATTTTTTGTAATAGTCGTAGAAACGACCGATAGTAGTTTACTGGAGCATTCGGTACAGTACCATCTCTCCATCACCTTATCAGTGCCCTCATCTAACGATGAACAAGAAGAAGTATAATTTCCTAGCATTTTCGGACTGTTAATTGATATCTGACCTCTTGGTACTTGAAGATAACTCACATGTGAAGCGGTGTGATACCTCCTGCAGCTATAACAATGACAGTTCCATACTTTGACGTCCGCATCGTCCGAGCTGTATTCTCTTGGCAGTGTTATTTCCAACACAACCTTTCCGCAGTGACACTCTGATTGTATTATGATGTTGTTCTCATTTCCATCATGATTTGCAGTTGCATGTAATGATCGAGCTGATGCTGATGTTAAAGATGCGCGCTTATTGGTGGAGGTCATGAGAGTAGTGTACATCAACGGTGCAGACGACCTAATACTACACGACGCAAAAAGGAAGATGAACTGATAGCTGCATAGCTTCATGCTGCCACCGTCAACTACTCAAATCAAGCACATCACACAAAACCATTTTTTTTTGTTCTTGCAATTTGCAAAGCTGACGATGTGACATGTAATATGCTGTGATATAGTAATCTGTGACATTCTTTCAGCTTCGATTTTCAATCCAAGAATAATTTGATGTTGACAATGATGATGAAAAACAGCGGATAGTATAACTCACCAAGCAGACACACAACAGACACAACAACAATGAGCTCAGGAGAATGCCAAACACGCAACGTCGCCCAAGACGACGACGACCAATCCGCAGCCCCCCCACCCCTCGACTCCGAGGACATTGCCCTCCTCAAATCCTACGGCCTCGGCCCCTACAGTGTCCCCATTAAAGAAATCGAGGAGGAGATCAAAAAGCATCAGCAGACGGTCAAGGATTTAATTGGGATTAAGGAGAGTGACACGGGATTGAGTCAGCCGAGTCAGTGGGATTTGGTGGGGGATAAGCAGATGATGCAGGAAGAGGCGCCGTTGCAGGTGGCGAGGTGTACGAAGATTATTGCGGGGGAGGAGGAGGGTGCTGCTGCCAATGCTGGAGGTAATGATATGAGTGCCCAATTAGCTGGAAATAAATATGTCATCAACGTCAAACAAATTGCCAAATTCGTCGTTGGCCTAGGAGAAAAGGTGGCACCCACGGACATTGAAGAGGGTATGCGCGTGGGTGTAGACCGGGCCAAATACTCGATTCAGATTCCATTACCACCCAAGATTGATCCGACTGTGTCGTTAATGACCGTGGAGGATAAGCCCGATGTGACCTATGAGGATGTTGGTGGAGCGAAGGATGCGATGGAGAAGTTGAGAGAGGTTTTGGAAACGCCGTTGTTGCATCCGGAGAGGTTTGTGGCGTTGGGGATTGAGCCTCCCAAGGGTGTTTTGTTGTATGGTCCTCCTGGGACTGGTGAGTTTGAGTTACTGTGTCTTCTTTTTGGATGTTTCAACTCTTGATTATGTGCTCGTGTGCCGATTCAATGTACTCATCATTCTTTCATTCCATTCGTTTACAGGAAAAACACTCACAGCCCGTGCCGTAGCCAACCGAACTGACGCCTGTTTCATCCGCGTCATCGGTTCCGAACTTGTCCAAAAGTACGTCGGAGAGGGTGCACGTATGGTCCGTGAACTCTTCACCATGGCCCGTTCCAAACGTGCCTGTATCATCTTCTTCGATGAGGTAGATGCCATCGGTGGAGCACGTGGCGGAGGGGAAGACAATGGGAGTGATAATGAGGTGCAGAGAACGATGCTTCAAATTGTGACTGAGTTGGATGGGTTTGATGCTAGGGGGAATATTAAGGTTCTGATGGCAACGAATCGTCCTGATACATTGGATCCTGCACTGTTACGTCCCGGACGTTTAGATCGTAAGGTAGAGTTTGGACTTCCCGACCTCGAGGGCCGAGGACATATATTGAAAATTCACTCCAAGAGAATGAGTTGTGATCGTGATATTCGATTTGAGTTGATTGCAAGGCTGTGTCCCAATACTACTGGTGCTGAATTGCATAGTGTCTGTACAGAGGCTGGTATGTTCTCTATCCGAGCGAGAAGGAAGAGTGTTAGTGAGAAGGACTTTTTGGATAGTGTGAACAAGGTTGTCAAGGGGTACAAGAAGTTCAGTTCTACTCCAAAGTACATGGTATACAACTGAGGAGTGGTAAGAAATTATTATTATTTGACTCCTTGCTCCTGGAGAGACAGTTACTACAATAATGTTTTTAAGAAAAAACATGCGCATATTCAGAGCAATCGTGTATTATGATGCAAGGCAGTGTTGCATGGATATCAAAAGATTCTTACAATCTTAATCTTTCTATTGTACTTATATCCACCATATGAATATAGTTACAATGAAGGATTTCCCTCGAGTGATTCTTCGCCCCCATTAATCACCCCCAATTCATTGCCCCCTCAAAAGTAGCCTCCATCAACAATGTATCAAATGCTAATCTTTTTTGTTTGCTCTATAATTTTCAATCCTGTTATCCCTATTTTCCATTGCCCAAGTCCATTGATTATGTCCGATAGAGCGTCCATTCTGCAGTATTTATTATTTTTATTTTGTTCCCCCATTCACAATTTATTGCAGTGTGGCAGTAGTCACATGGTAATGTTTAGATGCAGAATAGTAGGTGCAAATGAAGTAATGAATTATTGGATAGAAAGAGAGGTGGTGTTGTAAAGTGATGGGTGAGTTATGGAGTGATAATAATATTATTCCGAAACATCCCCACGCCCTCAAGAATTGAAGATTAGTCCACAATGAATATTATTCATAACCAAAATAAAGGCAGCTTGTGCATCCAAAAATTGAACATGTGATTATCTCCCTTGACGGCCGCCCTTATCTGCGTACCATTGAGACAACAAGGCCGGCCGCACCTTACAGAGGAGGGCTAACGCACACAACACAACACATCACAAAGAAAATAACAATCAACGCACCTTTCCATAATACACCCTATCAACAGACCAAATGAGACCAGCGGCAACATTGAATGCGCCCATGATGATGATGAGGGAAGGTGCTGCTTGCCACGGCATGTTTGCTATTTTTCTTATTTATTGTCTTCTACAGTGGGGTTGCTTGAAATTGGGATACTTTTTTTGTCCCCTCGGGGATTTTTCCCCTAGATCGAAATTACACATATTTAGAGCTAATTGCTTCATCCCGCCAAATTACGAGAAATATCAAAGGAGAAATTCTGTGAGATGATCTCTCTCACTTGGCTACGTTAGCAATCTATTTTCTGAATTTTCCTGTAGAAATCTGGTACTGTTCTGCGTAGAAAATACTTAGCAAAATCGCAGCACGAGCCAGCCACCGTCGCAACGCAACCATAGTACCCGTACTCCTACGTGAAAACGCCACATACTGTGCGCTCTTTAGAACGCATCCATAAATAGTTATAAGTACAGAAAGACCTGCTTCTACATTGTACAAATGTATTCAATTTTGTTTTAATCCATTTCAGTGCTACTTGAACTCTCAGCACACAACATATTCTCAACAGAATTTGCAATCTTCCAATACCTTCTAAATGACCCTGCCAACTCATGAGTTTGAAATAGAAGAGGTTTTAGCCATTTCATAGGAGATGTTCATCAGCAATGGGTGCATCAAAAAGGACAAAACTGATAGATGCAACCATTATTTTCGACCGGAAGAATGTCGCTGTCACCGCGCGTTTAACTCAGAATCTCGGTCGGTGAGCTGCATCGGCGGCACAGTATTGCAAGCAAACACAGTCAGTTGAGGCGTCAAAGATGTGATATGATAGACTTGACATGAAAGAGTCATTTTCGACCGTTAAAACTGTGAAGAGTAGACGTAAGTATTCGCTGTGAGACGACATATGCGGAAGAATATAGTTTCAATGAAATTGACGTCGAATGCAGAATAGACAACTGCAACTCACCTTTATTGATTCGAAGCCATCGCGTAGCGGGCTGATTGTCAGTTGATGTATGCGCTCCGAAAAAAACGGTCGGGTGGTTCGCTTGTTTTCGGCACGTGAAGATATCCCACGAAAGCAATACTGACGACAGCCGCGTTGGTGAATAACGCCGCAATGCGAAGCGCCAGAAAGGGAGGCTCTGATTAGTTCGCCTGTTGATGGGACTGTTGCCGCTGAAAGCGGAAATATTGATGCAGCGACATTTGATGTTAAGTTGTACAATAGACACAAAATAATGATTCTTCACCTAGTTTTTCTCACGCAGGTGACGCAGTGTGATGGCAGGAAGAGCATCCGTGCGGTGGTGGTGTTGATTAGATGTGGATGTCGAGTTAGAGGGCGATAGGCGGCGGGCGGCGGCAGAGTGGCATGGTTTCACCGTTTTTTTGTGATTTTGAATTATGAAGGAGCATGGTGGCGCTCTGAATTAATTATGCCATAAGCTTTCTTGCAGTTTTGAATCACTTTCTTGCAAAATTCACGCCAAAAGTTTGTAATCTTGGCGGGGAAAAATCCCCCCGGGGAAGTTAATATCTCTTTGTCGTTTCGGGTGCCATGGGGCACCTTCGTTGCCTATAAGCATCAGTAAATCAATTTTAAGCAAAAACCAACGATACAGTCTGAAAGAGCACCTCATTTTTAGTATTACTGCATATTTTCATCTTATCATTAGTACTAATACTGCAAAAATAACACACTTGAAACACGTCGTCCATCCCAAAAAACAAAAAGGCACCTCGGTTTACCAACTTATTCCCCCCTTCGGCATTTGGTCTACACTACTCCACTGTCGTCGACCCGGACACCTATGTCGAGCCAAGAAGATGACCTTTTCGATGGTGCATTTGCTTTTGTCGTGAGGCAACCCTGTCTTTTAATGCCGATGTCGCTATGTCTAACACGTCGGCTTAACCGCGGCCGTTGTAGTTTTGCAGAATTTATATGCGCCCAATAGCCACGCCATCGACTGGCTCCCACCCCCAACGTGTAGTGCAGTGTCTTGGCTCTCCATCGATATACTGTATGCCTGAATTGGCCAAAGGATGATGCCGGTATGGTTTTTCATTGGAAGCGGATGCCATGGTGGTTTTCATCATTTTTATTTTTTTACTTAGCGGAGTACGTACAAATCACATTTTTGACCTCCCGACAACAATGATGCAGCCGATGGAGGGGTGTCATTGGATGATAACTGCATTGAAGAGGTGGTACAACCATCCACACAAATCGAACATGATGCTATTGATATATTATTGACCATTCATCGCTACCATAACGCAATTCAGTGATGTTATCACGACATAATACGCCACATCCGGAGATTGGATGACCGACCACCGATGCAACATAATGGTGTCTATGATTGCAATGAAGGATTTTATGATACCTCCCCCGTGCATTATCGTTCAATATTGATCATAGATGGGGTGGCTGCAAGGTTGTGTGATGAAACGACTCCCTTTTGTGTGAAACCAACATTATCCTACCTGATGGAGGCCAAAATCATGAGGGCAAAATACACAATTAATTTACAATTACGTCACCAACGCACATGAAGACCCGTCAATACCGGCGAAAGTTCATCAAGCGTCATTATGGAAGCGACGTGTTCAAGGTATGTAGCCGCATCCGCAAGGATATCGTCAATACGTCGACATAACTGGGTGCGTCGGGCTGATGGACGATGCAAAAATGAGCGCAATATCAGGATGCTACCGTCCATTAGCGCCGCGAAGGACAACATCTGCGCTGAAATAAATGAACGCACGGAAGCAAAGAAAGAAAAGGCAGAGGCAAATAAGAGGAAAGGGGCGTTTAAAGGCAATAAATAATTAATTACATGGTATTTTCATCGAGGTATGTGGTAAAAATTGTATTTTTTTGTGGCGCGAATTTATCGACCGACTACTACTGTACTAAACCACCACGATAATAATTATTTGGGCAAACCCAGCACATTGACACCTTCATAAAGAGTAATATTAACATGTTGCAGCGTTTGGTGGTCATAACTGCGATGTAGGGTGCGTAATAACAGTGCTGCAATAGGCCATGTCAAAAATATTTCCCGGTGCACCATGGCACCAAAATCTTAAACGACAAAGAGATAAACTCTTGAAATTCGCTTGCTAGGAGGGTATGGGCCACACTAAAGTTCTCGGTTATCTCTTGCTCAGCGATGGTTGGTTGGAGATGTGTTTGGGACGATAGAGGGGTGGAAAGAGGTGATTTGGGGTAAAAGTATCTACGATTATGGTACTTTAAGGTATGTAGGAGCTGAGCGTTGGAAATTTTTGCGAATTCGCGGCGCAGGCGCGAATTCGCCGTCTCCCGCCACGAAAACGCGAACGGCGAAGCGTGAGCTATGGCCCCTCAACTCAACTCAACCACCATGATGTGTGTCATCCTGCAACAAAAACAACCCATCAACTCTACTACTACACATAACTCAGCTACAATGAAATTTCACAAACCTGTGATCAACTTCCTCGTCCGCCACAGTGGCATTTTTGGACGCCGAGCCTTGCCTAACGGCGGCGGCAGTGGCGGCGGCGTCGCCCTCCGCCAGCAGCCCCACCTCGGTGAGGCTCTTCGTACATTTCATTCAAGGTGATCAGTCGGCGTACAATTTGTGGAGCGCATACCGGAGGTCACGAGATCTCCCCGCACCAATAGCTGTTGGTGAGCTAATTGATGAGAGTGCGTACGAAATCATTAGGGATTTGTGTAATTTTGTATCAACAAGAGCCATCCCCATCAATTTTGATGAGAATTTACAACGTCCTGCTAACTCCGACAGCACGAGGATGCTTAAACTCGAAACCCTTGAAAAATACATTGGAAATGTCATTAAATACTTTTGAGAAGTCTACCCCGACCACCCGGATTGGAAGGATTTAGATGATAACGATCAGAAGGCCGTGCCGGAGTGGTGGAAGATGCTGAAGCCGAAATTGAAGAGGGCGGTAGACAGATATCAAACTACTTACGAGGGTGATGGACAATTTGGATTGCATGAAATCCGACCGTTGTATTCTGATCTCGGCCTCGACGATGAAAACGGCAAATATCCACTGCATGCATGTGATCAGAAGCATGTGTTTGTTCATCTCATCAAGAAAGCAAGTCAATCAAATAATCATTTGCAGAAGGTTGCCATTATTAACGCAGTTGCAGAAGCAATTGGGAGGGGAGGGGAGGCAAAGTTTCAAACATTTAGAGACTGGTTGTTTGAGGTTGTCAACGCCAGAAGGTGGGAGAAGCAACAAACGATCTCGCTGTGGTGATCCTTCTGCAACTGCCTTATTTCAATCTGATTCAACGGATAACCACCACTGCTACTGCTGCCGCTGCCGCTACTACTACCACCAATGCAACAGAGACTGCTGCTGCGACTACCGCTGTGGCAGCATCCACTCGCGTTGCTGCTGTGACTACTTCCACCGCCGCACCTGCTGCTGCTGCCGCCACCGCCGCACCTGCTCCTCCTCCAGCCCCTGCAAGAAGTCGTACCATCCAATATGGCCACACCGCTCATCAAAATGCCACAGGGGCGAACTTGTCTATGAAGAATATAGGTCTTTGTAGTGTTCTTGTTGACTTGGCAAAAGCTGGTGCGTTCAGGGTTCACTCCGAGTTTGCGAAGGCTGCTATTCCCAGCAAGACATTCGGTGAGGTTAGTCATGTGAAGTATAACTTCTTGGAGCTTGTAGATTTTGTTGCTCGACAAGACAATAGTCTTAGAACCGACATTGATCTTCTTCGACAAGCTCCGAGGGAACCCAATCCCGAAGAAGGAAAAGCGCTTGACGACTCAGGAGGTAGAATAGAAATGGCTTGTCGTCAGATGTTAAATACTTTGGTGCCATCAAAGTTGCTGCCAAATCAACTTTTTTTGCCTTCTCCCGGCGAATAGGTATGTACAAACAAGAGCTTAAAGAGGCAAAGATTTACAGTGGAAGATGGGGTGACATGCGCTTAATTACTCGAGAAGAATTGGCCAATGAATTACAGCGAAGATAGTACATAACAGGATCTCTAGTTTAAACTTAGTGTCTTCTGTCTTTTGTTGAGAGGGTCTTAGGTTATTTGCTTTACACTATCAAGAGGTTGATTTTCCAAAGGGGCTCTACGAATTTTGTGTGACGTACAGACTATTCGTAAAGCATTCGGCGAGTATGAACAAATCTCTCTGGAGATAACCTCTAGGCTCTCACGCATCAAGACGACCCGAACGAGTTGCTCAAAAATAACACGGTAAAAATCACCGCAGCGCTATGGCAACCATGCCGCTGCCGAAATAGACCAACTTAACCACCGAACCATCGACCGATACTTGGCTGGCCGTTACTATGGGTTATTATGTCGTAGTTATTGTCCTTGGATCCACCAAAAACGCTCATTGGGGCGTTCAATAACTCCTATTCGGTGGCCGACGCACGCCGAACATCGCCGAGTGATATCGTCACCCTGATGCCTTCCCTCGACGGATTTGGCAGCGGCAAGGGTGCTGACTCTGTAGCATTCTGGTACAAAATCTGCGTAGGAAATCTTAGCCAAAAAGAACCGTTTTTGATGTTGCCCACCATGGTGAAATAGGGCACTATTGCCTCTCTTTTCAGTCTATTTCTTACTATTTTGGAGAGATCTTGCAGCTGTATTAATGTTAACGAACGCATAATAATGTATTCGAGATTTACTTTAGCTTCTAAGTCTATGACAGTGCCATTAGATCAATAAATATTATTCAACATCACTCAAAACAAATTACATAGAATAAAATCGCATTCAATCCACTGAGATCCGTTACTACTGTGTATGAGGCAGCCAGCTGATTGTTGCATTCATCATGACATGTTTGAGGGTTGAGAGTTGTTTCAAAGCTTCGTCTGCAGCGCAACTGGACGAAATGTCAACGGCCGTAAATAAAATTTTTGAACGTTAGAACGCCCGCTGTTACATTAACGGCAGCAGTAAGGTCCTTGTGCCTCCTTTCTATATACGGTGAATCGTACCATTTCGTATAGTCAAACCATGTTCGAAATGCCCTATGACGGGAGGATAGATGAAATGAGATCATTACATAAGATGTGCAAGTAATAAATTGTCACATATTTGCAATAATTCACCTATTTTCGGCCGGTCTTTCACGTGCACACGCATCAGGGATAGGGGAAGGCCGTCGAAATACAATCGCAAGCATAATTGTTGTGTTATCGGAGTATGAGGGCGGGTAATAGGAGTGCGGAAAACTCATCATTTTCATCGCCATTTTGAAACAATGACAGTTGATGAGAAACGGCTATCTAGTTTGGCGAGAATTGGTGACGGACGCCTCTGGCTCCCACTTTTGGGTTGAGATGCGACAGCGTGAGGGCGTTGGGTGCCGGGCGTAAAGGCTCTAGCGCTTGTAACGTCTTCTGTGCTATCAACCATGTGTTACGTGGTCACTTTTAGTGTTGCACGACGAGTTCGCACGACAAAAACTTGCACGACATCTGAATATCTCCGGCTTGCTTTCGCGCGCTTTGACCTTTGACTCTCAAGAATTGGTCTTAGGTTATTTTTCTACGCGCGTAACTTAGCTTCGTAGTAAGGTTGATCGGGCTGTGTGCGTCTCCTACTGACGTTATCAAGTTGATAGGGAACTCCGTCGATTAGCCGATGGAAAGCATTGGTATCTGAACAATTTGTAAACAAAATAGCGTCATCGTGGCAACTGTTGTTGGGTGATGACTTGGACTGACAACCATTTCCTAGTAAAAAGAGGGCCTGGACCTGGAGCCTGGAGCCCGGCCGAGCCGTTTGCAAAGCAGATCTCTCGTCCGTATTGTTGGGTAGGAGGGTATGTAGTAGTCGTAGGTAAGTGAGTCAGGGCTCTCGTAGGATGGTACGAAGAAGGATTTTAATGGGTGCTGGCCCTCTTGGCCATCTTGTGTACACGTTGGGGAATAATTTGTGATTGATGTTGTGGTGGTGGTGGTGGTGGTCCTTTTTCTCTAGCGTTATACAATATGACGCCAATACGTCTAGATAAAAATGAGCAGTTACAAATCTACTTGCATACTATCATTGCCGAATGTAATGGGCCATTAGCAAATGTGCAAGCTCGTATTGACAGCGCTTACGATAGAGACGATATATATAGTCGTCGAATGAGGAGGTAACAGACAGTCAAAATTGGACCTCATCAGGTCACCTACGACACTATAGCAACGCCAATACGTCTATAAAGAGCATGAGTAGTGACAAATCTACTTGTATACTGTCATTACCGAATATAATGGGCCATCAGCACATGTGACATGTGTATGCTCGTATTGCTATTGACAGCACTAAGCCTAAGCAACCGGACAGTAATAGTAATAGCGACGCCGATACGACCAAAAACTGCTTGAGCCGTGAAAAACAATGTATCTATACTATCATGGCCAACTATCATGGGCTGCTAGAAGCTGTTGTTCGCCATATTCACATAGTGAGATATGATATGGTGCTTGAGTGACACAGAATTTTGAGATTCGTGTATGTACGGATTCTTACAGTTATCTTTGGATGGTATGTTACAACAACATACGGTACACTGCACGGAAGAAGATGCGTTTTAGAGCCATTTGCTGCTCGAGCTCATAAGATAAGAATATGAATAAATAATAAAGAACGGTCGATTGATCAATACTGCTGAGAAACGGAACAATATTACGTTTATGTACGGATTCAGTACTTATGGGATATAACGGGATTATCGTATCTTAGGGAAATAGATACATAGCAAAAGGAACGTAGCAGATGGCAATCTGACACGGCCTAGAGAACATCAAAAGATCGATCACACTCATGCCAGATCTTTGATGTTTCATCAAGTGAAACGACAAGAGCACAACACTAAAGATAAAGAATAGAATATCGTTTCAACCGAATTGACCGTCTTTGACGACCAATAGAATCATTAGCTAAAATTTGCAGCTTCAGGTGCCAAAGAGCCAAATGGGGATCTTGGCAATGAACACAATCCTTTGGGAACAAGTGCCTGATTTGGAATCAGTAAAGGTTTTCCATGGAGTAGATGTGGGCAACTGGTTCAAGAATCAAATACCTAAACCACAGTCGCTGGTAGATCGTGATTTGCCCTGGATGTGGGATGTTTCTCAGTTTGTGGAAGGACACTTGCTCATGTTTGATCCGCAGTCCGCAGGAACTACGCAAGCTGAGACAGCTTGCCCCAGACTTCATTTCTGGTCGCAAAAACAATGCGGAAGAGCAAGAAATTTTACCCGCCGTGGCAAATCATTTCAACATGACTATCATTCGGAACAATGAGCTAGCTTTCCATTTAGATCTCAATACAGAAAACCAAGATCCTCGCATAAATTTGGATTGGTTAAAGGCCAAAACGTTTGAGCTCATTGGAATTGCACTGGCACCTCGCTTCGATTTTTTCTCATCGGTGATTGGGTTCAAAGAAACTGGCATCACAACTGATTCCATGGTGTTTCCCTAGAAAGCAAGCATTTGCATCAAATTTGACAAAGGCTGGTTGCCTCACAATGGTGACATTGCCGGAATTCCAATTACTGACGAGGGCATGCTCATGATTGTTCAGGGCATTCTGGGATACTTTGGGTACATACCAGTTATTGGTCATGAAAATGAGCATCATCCGACGAGGAACTCGACCACAACACTTCTTTACGAATTGGATGGTGGCTTTCCAGGAAGCCGAGTTTTAAGATTGTCACCGGGTGTCACAGACAATGATGACAAATGGACCCGACTCTTAACGATGCGTCGCCAAAAGGATGGACACCGATGGACGCTTTATATGTGCAATTGTAACAATCCAGAGTGTTCGCTAGCCCGACAGTTGGCCTTTTCGCGGAGGGAGCATCTCCTGGAAATTCCTCTGAGTAACGAAATCAGTATGGAAACCATTCACATTGGGGAAGGGCGTGTAGCTAGTGCAGATGCCAGGGACTCTACTCTGGCTTGCTACGATCGATACTCTCCCTTTTGGAAGACAATCCAAAAGAACCCCAAAGTGGGTATTTCACCATCAGAAAGGAGGAAATTGATTGAAGAGCTGTTTTTGTTAGAATAGCTGGTGCAATCAGAGACAGATAAGTTGTACTAACTTGGGCAGCTGCGACCAACCCAACGAACAATGAGGTAGACAGCTGATGGCATATATTCGGTATCGGTAATGATAGTAAAAACGTAGATTTATTTGTTACTGCTCATGCTTTTTGTTCTTGTATTGGCGAAGCTGCAGCGTCATGGGTGACCTGATCACACGCCGTGAGAACGTTATTGGTTTGGTTATATAGAATATAAGAATGGCAGAGCAGACTCGGATACCTCTGGAGAAGCAGTAATGGGTGATTCAACGTTGCTGTCCCGCATTGGTAACCATATTATTGATTTACGTAGTCCAAGTACACTTCCTGGTTGATGCCGATGCATAGCTTGTTAGGATTGCAGAAGTCATGTCAAGAGATCTTGATTACGGTATTGATGACGATGCATACACTACATTCACGCACTACATTGATGCGCATAGAGCTTCCATACTTCTGCTCCAAATCGAAATACTATGACTATGTTGGATGCAGCACGTGTGAGCTCAGCTATCCGGAAAATTGATCTAGAAGATAGAGTGAAACTCAAATACTATTCTTTACCACCAGAGTATTTGTCGACTATTTTCTGTCTTTCACTTTTATGCATTTCTTGTATATCCTCTTCACAACTCTGGGCAGCCAAAATTGCATAGGATAAACGACCAATGCCCCCTTCAACTATCCATTCATCTAATGTCATCTTACTGTCCGTGCCTTTAATGGTTTCGCTGACGTCGCTGCTGCCATCAAGTGCCAAATCTTTTGGTGGCACCAACAACATATTGGTACACAAACTATGAGCTAGAATCTTTGGATATGACTTTGCATATGTCATCGTCATGTTTTTGCATTGCCTCCAATAACCTATACATCCCCAAGTATACCCTATACAGCTACCAGCCATGAATGGAATCAATGGACCGCATGAAAATAAGGCAGCGCCCGTTTGTCCTGCCACTAATCCGAGTGTTAGAGATGAGAATAATGACGAGCCGACGAATTTTGCAACAAATCGGGCCCTGGCAGGTATTGCAAATCCACCTAATGTTATTAAACTGGATAAGCCATCAAAGTGTGCTGCATTAGAATCAACCATTGTCTTGACGCTACTCCTTGATTTCAGCCCCTGATGAGTACATATGGTGCATCAATCACAACAACTCGTAAAAGTTGGTACGCTGGCATCTGGTGGCGATCGGGTATTCCGTGGAATGACTCCATCGATGATTCCGAACTTTCACAAAAAACGAAAGCAGAAATCAGATGATCAACAATGAATCGACCACACGCCGTGGGAACGTTATTGGTTCGGTTCAAGAAAACAATGGCAGAGCAGACACGGATAACTCTGCCGTAGAAGCAGTAATGATGGAGACTCGTCGTCAGAAATGGAGGTGGCCGATCGGCAATAAAGACCGATTCATATGGCAAGGAGGTAGCAGAGGTGAAAAAGTTCTGTACAAACCAAATTTTGAATATGATGCTGCTGAACAAATTATTGCAGACAACAACATCAACACGCATACCGAGGATGGAGTGACAAATGATGATGATATTGGAGTTGCAGAGAAGAAGCAACGCATCATAGATCAACGGATACGTGCATTGTCATCGTTATTTACATCATGTCGTAACTACGATGACCGTACCGAAAATGGACATCGTGATAACTCATCAGGAACAATAAGAGCAACAGATTTGACTGATGATGAATTTATTGACTTTGTCTTGAATGGACCACATTATCCTTATCCAGTGAAGAAGGATGAAAAAACAACAACCATATATGATCATGGCATGGAACAAATCATCCAAAAGTATCAAGACTGCAGACAAGAGAAACGAAATCTAGGAAAACACATACATAGCTGAACGAAGGAGTATTCTTCCTGAACCGTGGGTAGAAAGAGATGATGGGGAACACAGTTCAGTTCAGGTTGATCGCCATGGAAGGCTGGTACGAACTCGACGTGAATCGAATATTGATGCTGCCGCGAACGTTGATGATGCTACAGAAAGTTCTCAAGATGGCTTTGAAGAATTGGAACTGGTGGATGCCGCTGGGGCATTTTGGAGGCAGATCATCAAATCAAGCAATAAAGATAGTAGGTCTAGAGGTGGTGTTGGGAGAAGAGGTTCATCTGTGGTATCAAATGCCACGGACCGTCCTCCTCTTCCTGGGATACTGCGACCTCCTCAACAGCCGCCACCGCAGCTGCAGCCTAATCCATTAAACCAACAACACATCCGAGAACGCACTATCGCTCAACGAATGGAACATGAATCTCGTCAGGCAATAGAACGAGCAATTTATCGATATAGATTACAGCAACAGCAGGGAAGAGATGAAGCCGTCTTTGAAATGGTTGACATACCTTTGATAAGACCAATAAATGAGGCGAATGTCCCTCGATGGTTACGATTTCTGTCATTCAATAGACAACAAAGGAATCAACAACAGCATGCCAATAATGATAATGCAGGTGACAATCCCAATCAGCAACAGAACGAACAACAAGATCACCAACATGGCGAAAGAGAAGGTCTCCGCCTTGCCCTCAGACGCATCTGCTTTGCCGTAATAACAGTCGCCGCTGCCTTCATTTGTATGATGCTGCAAGGGCTTCCACTTGTTGACTTTGGGGATGACGCGATGGAACTACATCCTATCTTTTTGAGTGGGTTGATGGGACCACATTACCCTGGACATCATCCTCGACAACATCATCCCCAACAACATCATAATCAACCTAGAAATGAATGGGTCTTTCCAGAGATAGCAGAAGAAGAAGAAGAAGTGGCAGGAGACGTCCAGAAATCGATTTGGAATCGATTGGGAGTAGAAGATAGATATCATCTTTCAAGAGATGTTACCTCTGAAGGGGACGTCCAGTCGTCTAATGATGGTGGAGCAGAGCTGTAATTATATAACCAATGATTTTAGCAATATCTTAACACTCTCTACATTATTTTCTTCAGACTTGTACACAACGTAGAGAGATAGCGAAAACAACATCATATTCATTCCTCATACCGATCCCGACCTTTCTGATTTCTTCTTGTCTTTCACTTTCATATGTCGATTCATATAAAACTTCATCTGATCCCTCATCCTTGGTGATACAGTGGTAGATTCACCACCAACACTGTCCAAATCATTCGTTTCCATCGATGCAACCGACCAACCACCCACACTTCGCGAAGGGTGTGAGGCATACCCCGGACGCTCACCAAACCATGGTGGGAGGGTCCGGACAGATTTACTATCGGATGATGATGATAACGGTGGTAATCTAGATGGAGGGAGTGGTGGTAACAACCCCGCATTGACACTTAATGACGCAACAGATGATGCGTCGCCACTACCACCCATTGCTCCTTGAGTGACTGATGATGATCCATCCATTGAATAATCACCACCCTCATAGGTTGGAGTGTCCACCATGGTTGTATAAGATTCTGGATGAGTCTGCTCCCCCGTGGACGCTATTGACTCTGTCCTTGCATGTTGAGAACTTTCTAGCTCATGTGGCTTGTTCTTGTCACTACTTGTTATGTTGGATTGGTTATTGTCCAATTCACCCCAAAACTGAGCACTTCCAAGAAATAACTCGTGTTCTGACACAGAATTGAGTTGTTGTTGTTGTTGCTGCTGCTGCGAACGTGTGGAAGTGACAGGTTCAGTAGTAGTCGTATCTCCATCAATTGTTGACAAAGATGACATACTACTAGTCTGCTGCTGAATCTGCTGTTTTTGCTGCTGCTGTTCCTCGACAGGAGATTGCTGCTGCTCTTGTTCTTCCAACAAACAATTGGCATTCACCTCCAATTCTTCCGAGGAACGATCGGCATGCATGACGTGCACACCACAATTTCCACAAAAGACATGTGCCCCCAAGGAAGATGCATGTTGTTTTTCATTGTGTTCTGTGGCAATGGTGGATGAATCATCATCAGCACCATCATTGGTGTTGCACTGGTATTATTGTTGTCATTGTCTTCTTCAGTTTTCTTGTACATATTGAAATCGCATGTCAGCCTCACCCTGTAATAGATGGAAGCTGCTTGCAGAGGTTCGAATGTGAGGGTATTGCATTTTACCTGGCGATTGACTGGGTTGAAGGTGTTTTGGTCCCTTGAGCTGAGTATTATGAACATGTGTTATGCATATTGTTAGCCTCCTGTATGAGAAAGAAACGTGTAATTTGATGTTGATATGCCAAAAGATATTACTTACAATGAACCGAATAGACCCACATTCACAAGAGCCTAAATGATCACAAAACCCATCATCACAAGACGAAGCGTCATCGTTGGTTTTATAGCTCTCATCCAGATTTTGAGGATGATTTGCAATGTTATCATTGATATCATCGTCTTTATTGATACGTTTTCGTCTTATCTTCTTTTTTCGCCGCTTCATCAGGATTCTAACAGGCCACCACCACGACGACGACGATGTAGACTTGTTATCATCTACTTTTCTTCTAGATGGACTGGCTGTAACATCAGCTGCTCTACTACGCTCTTCCTGCTGCTGATTGGAACCATCCTCCTCAAATACGTCATTCTCATCCGCCGACGGAGATGACAGCCATTGTAGCACAACCGCCAATGAAAGGCCGATTATGGCGGCTGTACCTACTAGCCGATCTAATGATTGAGTTGTGGAGATGCTGTTGTTCACCATTTGCAATGATTCATGCCCCCTGGCATGATAGTTAATCTATCTACTTCAACGCAGCCACGGTTTGGCCGGCTCGCTGCAAAATGAGAATTGGAAATTTTATGGACCCCTGAAAGAAGTATTACTGGTACGGTATTTATGAAACACAGACAGCTAGATACAGAATTGCAATGTGCAATGCAATCGATGACAATGTTCATTGTTCATGTTGTTGAGTGAACACATCGTAATGTTGTAATTGATGCTGGCTTACCATGTCGGACTTTAAATCGCTCCTCTCCGTCTTTCAAGATGCCACGGGCTCAGCTGCTCCATCAAGAAAAGGTAGTAACAATAATCGCAACGGCGGTGCAGGCGGAAGCAATAATCAGCCCATCATCACAAACCAGAAAAAGAATGATGAGGTCGATTTAGAAAGCTCCACTGATCCAAACTTCTCCGCTTCACTCATGAAACAAAGGATAGAGCGAGTTTTGAGCATACAGCAAATTAGACAGTCGACTGCCAGTGGAAGTGTTGGCAGCAAACCTATCAATGTAGGTGGCCAAGCGAATAATGATGCATCACAAACATCATTTCATCTGGCAGTATGTGCCACAATAGTCGAGGAATTTCCACACGAAGAGCTATGGAAACGATGGATGACTTCCACCACCATTGATATTCCTAACATCAACAACACTAATGATGACAATGCAGAAGAAGCAACAAACACAATATCCTGCTCCTCAGAACTTTACATTCACGCAAAACATGCCAAACAAATCCTCAACTCAAACTCCTCCTCCTCCTATCTCAAATCCAAACTCTTGCCATTTTCGCACACACCAAATTGGAATGACGTACGTGTCATTCGTGCCATGTTATCACTATTACAACAAGCGTTACAGGATGACAAAACGACACATGTTCTATTCTGTACGGAAAGTTGTATACCGATTGTGACATTGGGAGAGGCGGCTAGATCGATTTTGTTGGATGAGGTTTGTGTTTGGGAAGAAAAGAAGAAGAAGGATGGAGATGATGCTGCTGCTTCTTCATCAGTAGATGACAGAAAAGAAGAAGGGATGCAAAATCAACCTTTGTCACAAAAGAAGCAACCTCCATCACAACAACCCAATTGGAATCGAAGCTACATACACTGCTACAATCAAAACAGTCCCCAATGCACACGATTCGATGAACACAATTGCTGGTCCATCCTCTCCAAATCCATTCCATCATCCGCAATCCACAAGGCATTACCAGGATGGTGCCTACTAAGTCGAAAACATGCCCAATCGATACTCGAATTTCCAGAGAAACATTTGGATGGGATGAATTTATGGCCGGCATTTGAACGTGTTTGGGCTCCGGAAGAAGTGTATTTTTCCACCGCGTTGGCATTGTGTGGGTACATGGAAGAAGAGGAGGAAGTGTCGAAACGATCTGTGACTCATTCGGAGTGGGATACACGTGCATCGAATCACAAAGATCGTGCTCATCCATTGACGTATGATGACAAATTTGATGATGAATTGGTGAGACGGGTACGGAATGAGAATGGGGCGTTGTTTATGAGAAAGTTAAAGAATGAATTGGATTTGAATGTTTGGGAGGAGATTGTGATTCGTCGTGGTAAGGGATGTAGTAGTGGCCACTCCAACAAGAGAGCAGCGCCATCGTCAACTAGTACGAGGTCTGGAGGTAATGATTACTACAATCGAGACAGAGACAGAGGCCGCAGTGATTACCGAGGAAGAAATGATAGCAGGCATCATTATGATTCGAGGCACAACCAATATTATGGCAATAGGAATAACAGTCACGATAGAGATACAGACAGGAGACGCTCTTATGATCATGGAAGTTCTACAAAAAGACAACGGTGGAGATAGAAAAAGAGAGTGGGACATTACGAAATACGAATGACATATGGTATGTATAGTCAAATCTCTTGGTATAGCAATCTGCTGCAACGAATCATGAGCACGCATGTTGTGTCGATGCAGATGTCGGTAGTGCTAGACATGATGTGTTGCTAAGTTGCGATGCTTACGGCCAGCAAATGGATGGGGTCGACTTCGGCAGCTCCGAGATATATGAGTAAGCGTAGCAGCAAGCAAGCTGTTTAGAAAGCTTCACGGGCAGAAGTCGATTGATTTCGTTAGCTTAATTCATTTCCGCTTCAAAAGTCTCTCCCTTTTCCGTAGTCTTTGTTCCAGTTGCCACAATTGCACCGGGGCCAATAACACAATCTTTCAGGTTGCAATTATCTCCTACTTTGGCACCAACTCCAACTACGGAATTTTGCATGACAACATTCGTTCCAATCTGCGCACCGTCCATCACCACAACATTGTTCAATTTAGAGCGATCTCCTAACGAGACACCCTTGCCAATGGTGCAGGATTTGGTTTGCACCTTTTCACCCAAAGTACAACCAGGTAGTAAAATAGAGTTGAACTTGGGCGAAAGTTGCACTCCCTTGGGTACAAGCGAAGCAGACAACTTTGAATCCATCTTGAGCGTGCTTGATGTAATTTTACCACAGCCATGCAATAGACATGGTATCGTGCACGCTCGGAGCGTAAGTGACGACACCTCCCTCGAAAGTACCTGTGCCGAAACAACGAATGGATGGACACTCGTAGGGAAAGAAGGAAGAGTCAATAGCGACGTTGTGGCTCCAGACGTGGCATCAGCCTTATCCATCTCGTCTTCATCAGCGTCTGCAGGAGCGAAGTTTCCCAATCCTCCACTCGCTTTGCCCGAAGCATACATTCCAAGCAACGTTGATATTTTGTTGTGACCATTGCCAAACGATGAAAATCCATCTTCGTTCACTCCATCGAGATCTTTCAACACCTTTCGTAGTCTATCTCGATTCCCCTCATCCTTCCATGCTGTTGGTCCAAAGGCAGCTTCCACTCCTCGAAACTGCCTTGAAACTAACAAGGGTAAGATCTCCTTCTGAAAAGATGCCATGGTTGGTCGAGCATGCATGAGCTGAAATACCCAGTTCGAAATCACATACAGATGTACATCGTGAAGGTCCGTTCGTAACGACACTGATGGCGAATGATCTCTGCTTGCGGTAGCCGACATGGACAACCCACTCGTGATTCTTGCAAGTGTAGAATTGACATCATTTTTGCGACCACCAGCCTTGTGTAGGTGACGCTTCATAATGCTTAGTTTTGGTGTTGACCCTGTCCCTTCGTCTTCCTCCACTTCTAACTTGGAACGTTTTAGCACGACACGACGAGAGGATGGTGAATGATCATCTCCATTAAGTGGCAAACTTTTTGAGAAGGACAGTGACGCCAGTGATGCCGACAGAGGAGGTGGCACTTCCGTCGTAAGTCCAATGTATTCCATATCCTCTTCTTCTCGTGATTGTAGCCCCATTTTGGCCTTGGAACTCTCTTTCAACGGGATACCCTCCTTATCTTCTGCACCAACATCAGATAATAGCATGGTGCACGCTGCCGAAGTCGAGGTTTCAGCTCCCCCAGCATTCCATCGACGGTGAGATTCAACCAGTAGAGAGAGCACGTCATTATTCTTTCCACTACCAGAAATAAGACCTTCTTCCAAGATGAGATCGCCAGGCATTACAACGGCATGTGCCGTACGAGGAATTATACACCCCTTACAAGCATTGCCATCTGAATTATTGTCTCCATCTTTGTCAATCATATTGGTAGACAGATATCTCAATGCATCTGCACTCCCATGACATTCTCCAGATAAACGTACCACTCTCACAGACATGTTTCGTTTGGTTGGCAATAATTGAGACTTGTCGGACACCTTCTTCTCATTTGATGAAGAGGGTGACGTTGCAACTCCACAAAAGTCAAGATCAGTAACGATATCAGCACTAAAGTTGGATGATTTGTCAATATTGAAGATAGGATCATTCGATGCCATTGTACAAAGGCCACCCAACAAAAACGGAACAGTTTGCATATCATCCTTGTGAATTGCAACCACGGCCATTTCAAACCCACTATCGTATGTTTTCAGTAACAATCGTTGCAGCAGTGACGCTGCCCCGCTACTATTACTCTCATCGCCACATGCTGCTGGATTGAGAGGAGACAGCGGCAACAAATGCTTCGGTACACCCTCTGGATATTCCGAAGTTAATGGATAGAGACGTGCTCCCTGACTTGCTGCCAAGATGACGGCAATGTATTCGGGGTCACATCTTTTTGTGGTTGGCGGTGTTTGTGGCTGCATTTTGTGGCGAGATATAACTGATTATTTGATATCCGAGTTGTTTCAATGATTGCGATGATAATATCGACTTGACGACCCTAAGGCAGCGCAGTCAGTCTCCTACTGTTGGTGGAATCCTCCGCAACACTATCAAATTATATCAGGACAGTAATAGCACCTATTGCTTGCAACTTGCAACTCAAACCTCAAACTCATCTGATGTTATTTCTTCAGAGTTGAGCGGAGGAGATGTGAGAGGAAGAAATCTCGCGGCCAGACAAAGTCCTGGCCCCTCAATCAACGCGTCTATATAGCTCAAGCAGATCAATGTTGAAATTGCTGTCGCGTTTGAGCCAGGCAATTAATACTACAACATTACACTTGCTGTTTGCTGCTGGGTGAACACGGCTCAAGCATCTTTATCCTACATGATGTATGATATCAAGCAGACCCATCATATACTGACTTGACTTTAATTCATAACACTATTTTTTTATTCATTCATTTCCTCAGCTTCGTAAGTCAACCCCGATAAGTTGCCAGCTTTGTTTTTCAATACCTTCAGAGCCTCTGCAACAATAACTGCCGGCTCCATCATGCCAACACTTTCCACACTAAAGATGAAATGATTCGGGATACGGCTCATTTTGATACTCTCCTTCAAAGCTGGATTCCTCATGAAGTTGCGTGACATGGTACAAGCATATGGATTAACAACAACAGCCTTGACGCGATGGTCTACTTCATCTGCTTCTTCCAGCTTGAAAACTCCAGGTTCCATCCAATTTACCAACTCTTCTGCTAATTCATCATAGATGGGTTTCACTATCTCGATACTTGGCATCAGGCGGTAACTAGCAGTTGCAACTGGACTCCACTTGGCATGATCCTTACCAATACCTTTCCTTGCATGAGCTTCGAACTCAATCACCTGCCCTGGGCGTAGCTTTGCCAATAATATATCTTCGTGAAGAGGTCGGATACCTCCACCAACGCCACTACCTACCCCAGACGAATGGAGTGGGAAGCGAGCCAGTTGATCACCTTGTGGACACCAGAGCAAGTCTCGCGTGTAGACATGCCTTGTAAAAGGGCGGTGGGGAGTATCAATGGGCGTAGACGATTTGTTCAAGTTGGAGGCCGCAGCATCGGCAGCGGCTCTATCTGCCACAGATAAGTTCATAACAGATGGTTCCTCCACATCCTCTTTCATTTCATCATCATCGTCTCCAATTTTTTTGTTCCCTCCCTTCTCGTTCTTCTTTAGTTGTGCTTCTTCAACATCGTATCCGCTAACCAACCCCTCCGCTTTAAACTCCGAATTCCTCTGCTTTTGAAGCAATTCATCGTCAACTTTACTCTTGCCACAAACTACATTCATTCGGAACACAATGGTATTCCTATCCGATAAAACAGCCTCTCCACTGTCATCCACGTCTTGACCATATTCGTCGAACAAGCGTGGGTCAACATTAAGCGGCACAAGACCCAATCGATGAGACAACACTTCATCATGAATTAGCCCCGAGTTATTCCACATGTACACATGTTCCAATGCCATCGTTGGAATTTCTGCAATCATGATCCTACGTAACGCATTTGCAAACGAGACATCTACCCCGATGAGCTCGAATACAAGTTCATTTTTGGACGGGCGTTCAAGAATGTTGAATTGAAAGCTACTTTTGAGGCGTTTTAAGAATTCGTCACCGTTGGCTGGTGTAGGGAGTGACGGCGTGTGGCGAAATTGGATGCCTGATTCGTTGACATCATAGATGCCGCCTGTGGCGGAGGTGTCGGGCTCAGGAATTGGTGGCATAGGTGAGTTGCCGCTGGTAGGGTATGAAACGAGAAAAGTAGGTAATTTGATGGCTGTGAGAGGGCTGTGCTGTGGCGATGGATTTGAGCGGAGGTGATGTGGCGCGCCAAAGCAAAAGTGTCTTTTGGCACGTATGTACGGTTATTTAATGCAATGTTGTGCCCAATCCTTGCATTTCATGTTCTTGAAAGAAACACCTCGTATCTTGCTGCCTTCTTGCTGCTACTAGCTACATTCATGCGCCTCCATAAATCACAACACGTTGCGTTGGATGATGAAGATCAATCAGTCACTTCATCAATCATTTGCTGTAGCAGTGTCTTGACACAGTGCTCTCTGGCGGCAGCAGCAAACCTTCGTGGCCCAAGAGAGTCTCTTGAGCTTGTCTTCTACCAATGCCCATCGGAATTGAAGGAGTAGAAGAAGTGCAGGATGAACATAAAGACAACTAGATAGAAGATAGTCGCCAACAAGCAACAAGAAGCAAGCCATAGGATGCGGGAGCAGGATAGGCAGAAAAGAGTGGGGAAGCAGAAGCAAGCTGCAAGGTTGAGAGCTGGAAGAGAAAAGAAGAACAAGAAAAAGAAGCTCTTCAAATATCGGAATTCCCATAGTATCATTCAAGATAGCGCCCAGGGATGGTCGACAACTACTTGTCCATATGTAGCTTTGTGCATTAAATTTATCAATCAACTTAAAAGATGAAGTAATCCGACTTTTTGAATCCCAAGGCCTCCAAATTGGGCAAGCATGCAAACTTGATCATAGGAGGGGGTCCACACATCAAAATCTGCGTACTTCCATCACCAGACACCGCGGGTAAGTGTTTCTCAATCATTTCTTTTGTGATAAACCCAGTAGAGTACTTCCAGTCCTGGGGAGGACGATCAACAGTATAATGCAGTTTGAACCTACCACCAAACTTTTCCACAGCAGCTTCCAACTCCTCACGAACAAGAATATCATCTTCAGACTGGTTTGCATAAAGTAGCGAACAGGTGATATTAGAGTTGGGCTCATCACGAAGCGCCGCGTGTATTATTTGAAGCATGGGTGTGATTCCAGTACCACCGGCGATCATTCCAAAGTGTTTTGCTGTGCGTTTTTCGTCGGGATCTCTCTTTAGCATAGGATGAACCGTAAATGAACCATTTTTGTGATAAGTCATGTGTCCTAGGAGAGTTGAAAGAGAAGAATGTTAGTGGAAAGAAAAGTGAATTACAATTGTCCCAAGCAACTGATGCAAGAAAACGTTATATCAGATGTGGACGTTCCATAGTATTCACACCGCACACTTGAATACAACCCATTGCGTTAGTGTCCAAGAATTGTTGAAAGGAACTCAAAAGACCTCATGAGATAGTACCATCTAGCAATGTTTGTCACGTCATTGTAGACAACAAACCCACTTCACATCATATTATGCAATGCTTTCACGGCATATACTCACCCTTGGGACCTCTCATATCAACCGTATCACCAATCTGCAGACTATCCAAATGCTGACTCATCTTCCCTCCATCGGGGAATTTTGGATGGACACCTGCTTTGTACACCTTAATTACGAAAGTAACAGTTCCAAGAGTATCATCGCCAGTTGTAGGTGTGTAACTCCTCTGATGGTTTTTCGTCTTTCCATCTGGCAAAGTTTCCGTAAACTTCAATGTAATATGCTGTCCTACAGGAAGACCAAGCTTTCCAGTTGGGCCGTTGGGAAGTGCAAAGGTGAAGCGACGAGTGTCGTGAGAGAGACTCTCTTTTTTGATCAATGGAAGAGGTGTGAACTCGACAGCATCGAGAGCTGGTTTGGACTTCTTGCCAAAGAGGAGGGCAGTTGTGGCCAAGATGATGACCACAGCGATGAGGATAGGAACGGGGAATGGTAGTTCAATCATTGGTAGGTATGCCTTCAACAATGCGGTCGATGACTGTATGTTGTAAACTTTTTCATGGTCGCTCGCGAGCGAAGGCGAGAGTGCGTTCTATGACGTGTTACGGACGTTTTTTAAGAAATTTGCATATTACTGTCAAATCCGACACAGCACGCTCACAATCAAGCCAAGACCAAGAAGTACAATACCCTCCACGAGACTAAGTCTTTCATCAATAATTTGTTGGGTAGTAGTAGCAGTAATAATATTATAGGAGTACCCAAATGGTCAGAATGAATCTATGTGAAGTCTATCCTTCGGCAGAAACTGGTCAAACTTTGTACTAGGCGTTTATTTGAGCTCCGGATGAGTCCTCTTCCCCCTCTTCTTCAAGTTGACAACGACAGCGCTGCAATCTATATTATAAAGTAGTTTGACTGGAATATGTTCCTTGCTAGGTCGCTTTTGTTTTGGAGTGTTCCCTTCGGAAACTCCCAATCGTCAGATACGGCGATGCTTGCGGTCGATTATGGAGAAACACGTGATATTTGGGCCCGGCTCCTTGAGTATTTGCTGTGGTAGAATCATTCAGCGGTGAGGTCGATCAAGCATTACTCTCATACTGTTGACAGTTTGAACCAAGCCGTTCACCACAGTGCTCCTATATATACTAACTTCTGCATATGTGCAAGGGTTATTGGACCATTCATCTGCCTCTCACTAGAAGCCCCTCGAACCGCGAAGCAATTCGTCAATCTTCTTCACCATCCTCTTCTGATTATTCAACTGCACACGACGAAGTCATCCAGCCAGTGTTACCTCTGCGAAGTTAATAGTATGATCATCCCATGGCATCGCTATCCTGACGTGCTGCTTCAATTCCATGACACGTCCTCGTCCTCCCACGTAATAGTACTGTTGTGATACTTCAGTATTGTGCTCTTCACAGTTTTACAAGCATGGAGTGGAATGGTAAATGTCATATTCCAATCTTTCACACTCTTTATGTCGCCCCTATGACGCCTTGTTTTGAGACAAAAATACGGACTCTCCTCTCCATTGCCAATAATCTTTACATTTGCCTCTGCGCTTTGATCCTTCATATAACCTGTTACCAACAAAGTCAAGACGGATTGATCCTGACGATGCGAGACATACTCATTGGCGCCAAACTTATCCTCTGCCCCGTTCGGATCGTTCTTGCTGCTGCCGATGGGAGCCATACACGTGCGACAATCAAGTACTCCACAATCAACCCATCTATTCAATACTCTTCGTATTTGTTCTCTTTGTAAATTGACCAAAAAATGAGTAGCCGCTATTGGTGGATGATCATTAAAGTCTTCTGGAGTCAAACCAAAGTAATCAAACGTTCCTTTATGCGTCTGCTTGCGAATATTCCACGCTTCTGCCGCCCTACCAACAAAGTCAATCTCTTCTTGAACGATATGCTTTGCCCAGATGGAGGGATTTTGTAGAAATCTGGTTGATGCATCACTCCACATGACTACTTGGGCTGATTCACTGGATGGCAAGATGCTATTCCAACGTAGGAACGCACCCACGGCAGTTGGCTTGAAGCAATAAGTGCCGGCATTAAATGAATCGCTTGGAACTTCATAGTCAGTCATGTGCAGCAACAAAGGCGACTTGGACAGCTCCTCTTTGAATTCGACAACCCAATGGATGTCTTCCCCTACTTCTTTCATCAAGAAAATGTACACCGGCCCTTTGAATTGAACAGCAATGAGAGAGCGAAGCATGGCCACTCCTTCAAGCATGTGATTTTTGGAGAATGCAGTTAGAACAGCTAGGTTGCTGCTGCTTTGAAATGATGTAATTTCTTTCATTCGCAAGTCGTCGATATTTCTAGTGTAATTAATTAACGAGAAATTGAGCACTACAAGCAGTAGCACCACTAGTGCGCCTATGACCAATAAAGGCCTGCTGCTGAAGAGCTGCATTATTTTTTCTCGATCCTACAACCAAACGAAGGTGAGATTGTATGATACATAGATGTATATATGAAGAATGAAGATTGAGTGCATGCACTCCAGACACGGAAGAGGGGTCGTTTTTAACTTATTGAACTTGCACAAGCCAAGATTGCTTTGTTGTTGGTATCTATGGTCTTTCGTATGGTAATACTCATCTTCATTCGCACTATCCTCTTGTCTGAATATTGCATCGAATTTATACTTATGGCAACGCCGATAATTAGTTTCTTAGCTGAGATGAGATGAGCGCGAGCGAGTTATTCGGAGGATATTCTCTAAACGCGCTTACGCTACGTCGTAAGATTACAATGCCTGTGTGCGTTAAGAGCCTGCAGATAAGGCAGAAGAGATGCAGAATGCAGAAGACGCAGCAGACAGAAGATGATATCAACGCAAGCATCATGTATGAACAACAGTGCGCAACGCCAATAGAACGAATGCAACTCATTATATATATATGATGTGATGTCCGTGCACACTCCATGGCCGTCAAAAGAGAGCTTGCAGCGTCTCAGCTGGCCTCATCAGGTCACCTACGATGTTGTAGCGACGCCGATACGGCCAACCAATGCTTGAGCCGTGATAAAGATGCTTCTATACTATCATTACCAATTTGAATGAGTCACTAGAGGCAGTTGATTGCCATATTCACAGCGTGAGATACGATATGGTATGGCCGTCAAAAGAGAGCTTGCAGCGTCTCAGCTGGCCTCATCAGGTCACCTACGATGTTGTAGCGACGCCGATACGGCCAACCAATACTTGAGCCGTGATAAAGATGCTTCTATACTATCATTACCAACTATAATGGGTCACTAGAAGCAGTCGATTGCCATATTCACAGCGTGAGATACGATATGGGCCGTCAAAAAAGAGCTTGCAGCGTCTCAGCTGGCCTCATCAGGTCACCTACGATGTCGTCACGACGCCGATACGGCCAACCAATACTTGAGCCGTGATAAAGATGCTTCTATACTATCATTACCAACTAGAATGGGTCACTAGAAGCAGTTGATTGCCATATTTACAGCGTGAGATACGATATGGCCGTCAAAAGAGAGCTTGCAGCGTCTCAGCTGGCCTCATCAGGTCATCTACGATGTCGTCACGACGCCGATACGGCCAACCAATACTTGAGCCGTGAAAAAGATGCTTCTATACTATCATTACCAACTATAATGGGTCACTAGAAGCAGTTGATTGCCATATTTACAGCGTGAGATACGATATGGCCGTCAAAAGAGAGCTTGCAGCGTCTCAGCTGGCCTCATCAGGTCACCTACGATGTCGTCACGACGCCGATACGGCCAACCAATACTTGAGCCGTGATAAAGATGCTTCTATACTATCATTACCAACCAGAATGGGTCACTAGAAGCAGTTGATTGCCATATTTACAGCGTGAGATACGATATGGCCGTCAAAAGAGAGCTTGCAGCGTCTCAGCTGGCCTCATCAGGTCACCTACGATGTTGTAGCGACGCCGATACGGCCAACCAATACTTGAGCCGTGATAAAGATGCTTCTATACTATCATTACCAACTATAATGGGTCACTAGAAGCAGTTGATTGCCATATTCACAGCGTGAGATACGATATGGCCGTCAAAAGAGAGCTTGCAGCGTCTCAGCTGGCCTCATCAGGTCACCTACGATGTCGTCACGACGCCGATACGGCCAACCAATGCTTGAGCCGTGATAAAGATGCTTCTATACTATCATTACCAACTATGAATGAGTCACTAGAAGCAGTTGATTGCCATATTTACAGCGTGAGATACGATATGGCCGTCAAAAGAGAGCTTGCAGCGTCTCAGCTGGCCTCATCAGGTCATCTATCAATGTGACGTTTAGGACTCGATTACGGCCAACCAATGCTGAGATTGTGGAAACGATCTCGTCACTACATTACCAACTTAATGGGTCACTAGAAAGCAGTTTGATTGCCATATTACAGCGTGAGAACGATATGTCCGTCAAAAGAGAGCTTTGCAAGCGTATCAGCTGGACTCATCATGGTCACCAAGGATGTCGTCACGATGCCATACGGCCAACAATGTTTGAGCCGTGATAAAGATGCTTCTATTACAATCATTACCAACTATAATGGGTCACTAGAAGCAGTTGATTGCCATATTCACAGCGTGAGATACGATATGGCCGTCAAAAGAGAGCTTGCAGCGTCTCAGCTGGCCTCATCAGGTCACCTACGATGTCGTCACGACGCCGATACGGCCAACCAATACTTGAGCCGTGATAAAGATGCTTCTATACTATCATTACCAACTAGAATGGGTCACTAGAAGCAGTTGATTGCCATATTTACAGCGTGAGATACGATATGGCCGTCAAAAGAGAGCTTGCAGCGTCTCAGCTGGCCTCATCAGGTCACCTACGATGTCGTCACGACGCCGATACGGCCAACCAATACTTGAGCCGTGATAAAGATGCTTCTATACTATCATTACCAACTATAATGGGTCACTAGAAGCAGTTGATTGCCATATTCACAGCGTGAGATACGATATGGCCGTCAAAAGAGAGCTTGCAGCGTCTCAGCTGGCCTCATCAGGTCACCTACGATGTTGTAGCGACGCCGATACGGCCAACCAATGCTTGAGCCGTGATAAAGATGCTTCTATACTATCATTACCAACTATAATGGGTCACTAGAAGCAGTTGATTGCCATATTCACAGCGTGAGATACGATATGGCCGTCAAAAGAGAGCTTGCAGCGTCTCAGCTGGCCTCATCAGGTCACCTACGATGTCGTCACGACGCCGATACGGCCAACCAATACTTGAGCCGTGAAAAAGATGCTTCTATACTATCATTACCAACTATAATGGGTCACTAGAAGCAGTTGATTGCCATATTTACAGCGTGAGATACGATATGGCCGTCAAAAGAGAGCTTGCAGCGTCTCAGCTGGCCTCATCAGGTCACCTACGATGTCGTCACGACGCCGATACGGCCAACCAATGCTTGAGCCGTGATAAAGATGCTTCTATACTATCATTACCAACTATAATGGGTCACTAGAAGCAGTTGATTGCCATATTTACAGCGTGAGATACGATATGGCCGTCAAAAGAGAGCTTGCAGCGTCTCAGCTGGCCTCATCAGGTCACCTACGATGTCTGTAGCGACGCCGATACGGCCAACCAATACTTGAGCCGTGATAAAGATGCTTCTATACTATCATTACCAACTATAATGGGTCACTAGAAGCAGTTGATTGCCATATTCACAGCGTGAGATACGATATGGCCGTCAAAAGAGAGCTTGCAGCGTCTCAGCTGGCCTCATCAGGTCACCTACGATGTCGTAGCGACGCCGATACGGCCAACCAATGCTTGAGCCGTGATAAAGATGCTTCTATACTATCATTACCAACTATAATGGGTCACTAGAAGCAGTTGATTGCCATATTTACAGCGTGAGATACGATATGGCCGTCAAAAGAGAGCTTGCAGCGTCTCAGCTGGCCTCATCAGGTCACCTACGATGTCTGTAGCGACGCCGATACGGCCAACCAATGCTTGAGCCGTGAAAAAGATGCTTCTATACTATCATTACCAACTATAATGGGTCACTAGAAGCAGTTGATTGCCATATTCACAGCGTGAGATACGATATGGCCGTCAAAAGAGAGCTTGCAGCGTCTCAGCTGGCCTCATCAGGTCACCTACGATGTCGTCACGACGCCGATACGGCCAACCAATGCTTGAGCCGTGAAAAAGATGCTTCTATACTATCATTACCAACTATAATGGGTCACTAGAAGCAGTTGATTGCCATATTTACAGCGTGAGATACGATATGGCCGTCAAAAGAGAGCTTGCAGCGTCTCAGCTGGCCTCATCAGGTCACCTACGATGTTGTAGCGACGCCGATACGGCCAACCAATACTTGAGCCGTGATAAAGATGCTTCTATACTATCATTACCAACTATAATGGGTCACTAGAAGCAGTTGATTGCCATATTTACAGCGTGAGATACGATATGGCCGTCAAAAGAGAGCTTGCAGCGTCTCAGCTGGCCTCATCAGGTCACCTACGATGTCGTCACGACGCCGATACGGCCAACCAATGCTTGAGCCGTGATAAAGATGCTTCTATACTATCATTACCAACTATGAATGGGTCACTAGAAGCAGTTGATTGCCATATTCACAGCGTGAGATACGATATGGCCGTCAAAAGAGAGCTTGCAGCGTCTCAGCTGGCCTCATCAGGTCACCTACGATGTTCGTAGCGACGCCGATACGGCCAACCAATACTTGAGCCGTGAAAAAGATGCTTCTATACTATCATTACCAACTATAATGGGTCACTAGAAGCAGTTGATTGCCATATTTACAGCGTGAGATACGATATGGCCGTCAAAAGAGAGCTTGCAGCGTCTCAGCTGGCCTCATCAGGTCACCTACGATGTCGTCACGACGCCGATACGGCCAACCAATGCTTGAGCCGTGAAAAAGATGCTTCTATACTATCATTACCAACTATAATGGGTCACTAGAAGCAGTTGATTGCCATATTCACAGCGTGAGATACGATATGGCCGTCAAAAGAGAGCTTGCAGCGTCTCAGCTGGCCTCATCAGGTCATCTACGATGTCGTCAGCGACGCCGATACGGCCAACCAATGCTTGAGCCGTGATAAAGATGCTTCTATACTATCATTACCAACTATAATGGGTCACTAGAAGCAGTTGATTGCCATATTCACAGCGTGAGATACGATATGGCCGTCAAAAGAGAGCTTGCAGCGTCTCAGCTGGCCTCATCAGGTCACCTACGATGTCGTCACGACGCCGATACGGCCAACCAATGCTTGAGCCGTGATAAAGATGCTTCTATACTATCATTACCAACTATGAATGGGTCACTAGAAGCAGTTGATTGCCATATTTACAGCGTGAGATACGATATGGCCGTCAAAAGAGAGCTTGCAGCGTCTCAGCTGGCCTCATCAGGTCACCTACGATGTTCGTCAGCGACGCCGATACGGCCAACCAATACTTGAGCCGTGATAAAGATGCTTCTATACTATCATTACCAACTATAATGGGTCACTAGAAGCAGTTGATTGCCATATTCACAGCGTGAGATACGATATGGCCGTCAAAAGAGAGCTTGCAGCGTCTCAGCTGGCCTCATCAGGTCACCTACGATGTCGTCAGCGACGCCGATACGGCCAACCAATGCTTGAGCCGTGATAAAGATGCTTCTATACTATCATTACCAACTATAATGGGTCACTAGAAGCAGTTGATTGCCATATTTACAGCGTGAGATACGATATGGCCGTCAAAAGAGAGCTTGCAGCGTCTCAGCTGGCCTCATCAGGTCACCTACGATGTTGTAGCGACGCCGATACGGCCAACCAATACTTGAGCCGTGATAAAGATGCTTCTATACTATCATTACCAACTATAATGGGTCACTAGAAGCAGTTGATTGCCATATTCACAGCGTGAGATACGATATGGCCGTCAAAAGAGAGCTTGCAGCGTCTCAGCTGGCCTCATCAGGTCACCTACGATGTCGTCAGCGACGCCGATACGGCCAACCAATGCTTGAGCCGTGAAAAGATGCTTCTATACTATCATTACCAACTATGAATGGGTCACTAGAAGCAGTTGATTGCCATATTTACAGCGTGAGATACGATATGGCCGTCAAAAGAGAGCTTGCAGCGTCTCAGCTGGCCTCATCAGGTCACCTACGATGTCTGTAGCGACGCCGATACGGCCAACCAATACTTGAGCCGTGATAAAGATGCTTCTATACTATCATTACCAACTATAATGGGTCACTAGAAGCAGTTGATTGCCATATTCACAGCGTGAGATACGATATGGCCGTCAAAAGAGAGCTTGCAGCGTCTCAGCTGGCCTCATCAGGTCACCTACGATGTCGTCACGACGCCGATACGGCCAACCAATGCTTGAGCCGTGAAAAAGATGCTTCTATACTATCATTACCAACTATAATGGGTCACTAGAAGCAGTTGATTGCCATATTTACAGCGTGAGATACGATATGGCCGTCAAAAGAGAGCTTGCAGCGTCTCAGCTGGCCTCATCAGGTCACCTACGATGTTGTAGCGACGCCGATACGGCCAACCAATACTTGAGCCGTGATAAAGATGCTTCTATACTATCATTACCAACTATAATGGGTCACTAGAAGCAGTTGATTGCCATATTCACAGCGTGAGATACGATATGGCCGTCAAAAGAGAGCTTGCAGCGTCTCAGCTGGCCTCATCAGGTCACCTACGATGTCGTCAGCGACGCCGATACGGCCAACCAATGCTTGAGCCGTGAAAAAGATGCTTCTATACTATCATTACCAACTATAATGGGTCACTAGAAGCAGTTGATTGCCATATTTACAGCGTGAGATACGATATGGCCGTCAAAAGAGAGCTTGCAGCGTCTCAGCTGGCCTCATCAGGTCACCTACGATGTCTGTAGCGACGCCGATACGGCCAACCAATGCTTGAGCCGTGATAAAGATGCTTCTATACTATCATTACCAACTATAATGGGTCACTAGAAGCAGTTGATTGCCATATTCACAGCGTGAGATACGATATGGCCGTCAAAGAGAGCTTGCAGCGTCTCAGCTGGCCTCATCAGGTCACCTACGATGTTCGTCAGCGACGCCGATACGGCCAACCAATGCTTGAGCCGTGATAAAGATGCTTCTATACTATCATTACCAACTATAATGGGTCACTAGAAGCAGTTGATTGCCATATTCACAGCGTGAGATACGATATGGCCGTCAAAAGAGAGCTTGCAGCGTCTCAGCTGGCCTCATCAGGTCACCTACGATGTCTGTAGCGACGCCGATACGGCCAACCAATGCTTGAGCCGTGAAAAAGATGCTTCTATACTATCATTACCAACTATAATGGGTCACTAGAAGCAGTTGATTGCCATATTTACAGCGTGAGATACGATATGGCCGTCAAAAGAGAGCTTGCAGCGTCTCAGCTGGCCTCATCAGGTCACCTACGATGTCTGTAGCGACGCCGATACGGCCAACCAATGCTTGAGCCGTGAAAAAGATGCTTCTATACTATCATTACCAACTATAATGGGTCACTAGAAGCAGTTGATTGCCATATTCACAGCGTGAGATACGATATGGCCGTCAAAAGAGAGCTTGCAGCGTCTCAGCTGGCCTCATCAGGTCACCTACGATGTCGTCAGCGACGCCGATACGGCCAACCAATGCTTGAGCCGTGAAAAAGATGCTTCTATACTATCATTACCAACTATAATGGGTCACTAGAAGCAGTTGATTGCCATATTCACAGCGTGAGATACGATATGGCCGTCAAAAGAGAGCTTGCAGCGTCTCAGCTGGCCTCATCAGGTCACCTACGATGTTCGTAGCGACGCCGATACGGCCAACCAATGCTTGAGCCGTGATAAAGATGCTTCTATACTATCATTACCAACTATAATGGGTCACTAGAAGCAGTTGATTGCCATATTTACAGCGTGAGATACGATATGGCCGTCAAAAGAGAGCTTGCAGCGTCTCAGCTGGCCTCATCAGGTCACCTACGATGTCGTCACGACGCCGATACGGCCAACCAATACTTGAGCCGTGATAAAGATGCTTCTATACTATCATTACCAACTATAATGGGTCACTAGAAGCAGTTGATTGCCATATTTACAGCGTGAGATACGATATGGCCGTCAAAAGAGAGCTTGCAGCGTCTCAGCTGGCCTCATCAGGTCACCTACGATGTCGTCACGACGCCGATACGGCCAACCAATACTTGAGCCGTGATAAAGATGCTTCTATACTATCATTACCAATATGGATGGTCACTAGAAGCAGTTGATTGCCATATTTACAGCGTGAGATACGATATGTAGCCGTCAAAAGAGAGCTTGCAGCGTCTCAGCTGGCCTCATCAGGTCACCTACGATGTCGTCACGACGCCGATACGGCCAACCAATACTTGAGCCGTGATAAAGATGC